>OZ014481.1:17659808-17901808 GCA_963965965.1 Trididemnum nubilum
ACATGCTGTCAAAAGTTCAGAGTTTCCATTGTATATGCACTACAAAAAAGTTAAGGAAGTTAACGTTAGGTTTAAGTCGAGTTATTTTGGAAGGGCAATAAAGTCAAGTTTTTTACTGTTGACCAAAAGGTTGGGATAAGCCTGAAATGCATTCTCACCAATTTTGAAGCTTCTACGTCTTGAGGTTTTCAAAATATTGCAATTCAAAATTTCCACTTTTCCTCTTACTTTAGTGTTGCCATTTTGTCATTTTTCTGCAAGAGATTAACTTGTAAAAAACTGACTTGCAATTTTGTTTTACAGTTACTCTGCCACAAAAGATTTATAGCGAATCAGGGCATGAAGAAACTTTTTGAAATTTCGATTTCAATTAGCAACCTAGTCAAATTTCTACGGGGAAATCTAGTCTGTTATGTCTCGAGAACAGAAGGTCGTGAATAGCTGAAATTTGGTGAAGCTAGTTTCCATATCTGTCAAATTTTTTTGAGAGAAAATTGAGGAAAAAAAATTTCCGACCTGAATGCCATTTTATACCGTTTTAAATCTATTTTGAGTTAATGCATAATATTCTAATTCCTAAATTTATCAAGTGACAGATTGACCAACCAGTTGGTCGAGCGGTAACGCGTTCGTCTATGAAGCAGGAAATCTGAGGTTCAAATCTCGGACGGGTCAAATCGGACACAGTGTTGCCAACAGCTGTTGTGTTGCCCAGGCACAACGACAAGAAAATGGTCGCTACACGCTTCCGCGTAATACAGCGCGAATTATGAAAGATTTCTTTTAAATAGACAGGTTGTAATTGATGAAGTCCGAGACAAGTTATGCTTATTTGTAGACATAAAAAATTAGAAAAGCTCTCAGATTCACATCTATCGGCACCAAGCTCGATCTTTCTGAGGCCTTCCGCTTTCAAAATGTTATAGTTTAAAATTATGTAGAGCGCCTATTGAAGTATGTAGATTACTTTTCGAAATTCTGTCAAAAATTTTTCAAAAAAATTAAAATCAAACAAATGTTCAGAAAAGTTTTACGTTTTCTTTAACCCCCCAAAAAATTGTTTCAACGCTACTATCAAATCAAATAAAGTTTTAGGGTTACTGGTAAAAACAATCAATTAACTCTATCGTTTTTTAGACTTAAATTTTTTTAGCCTCTTAAACTGATGCCTGAGGCGTATATAACTAGCCCTCTTTTAGTAATTCGGCCTAATATACCACATCTAATTTGAGCTTTCTGCAACGTCCACCTTTTTAAGATAACATAGCTCAACCACCATTCCCACGTCCTAATACGTATAGATGTCAAAATTTCGGTATCTAACCTTACTTATCGAATTCAAAATCAATCAATAGCAAGAAGTTTCGTTGGTATACACGACTCAAATTCAGTTGATCAACATTAAATTCTTCCTAATTGTTTGAGGCCATGTTTTGAATGAAAATTACCAGCAAGAGAAGAAAGAAGAAATTCCGACGACTAGGATTTAGGGATCAGTAAAATAATTTAGCCACAAGCTTATCAAGCATATACGAAATCAGTCGTAAATTATGCAATATTATATTTTAATTACTAAAATCAATTTCACCCAAGCGGGGCATCATCAGTTAGGTCTAAAAACATTCAGAGTATGCTTTAAAACCAAAATCAGAAAGTGTAACACTTTAAAATTTGTCATGTAACACTAGCACTTGATTTAGTTTAGAGGGTTTTCAATCTTGAACGTGAAAAAGCCTTGATCTGTTTCTCTTTGGTTAGCCATCTCATCAAAGTTTTAGCAGTATATTTAGGAGAAGTTAATATTTTTTGAGATTCTTTTCTTCCTCTTTATGGATTTGCCGACCAAGGTAAGGGTTTTGTAATGTGTTCTTTTCCAATTCCAACTTTTTTTTTGTTAATTCTAAGTTTTTTTTTACATTTTAAGGTTTTCGAGATATGTGTACTATTTTGGTTGTTTAGTAATGTATTTCATATTTAATTTTTTTGTGGTGTTTATTATTTTAAGCAACTTTTTTGCATAGTTTTCTTTTCTGATGGTGTGGTGGTTTAGATAAAGCAAGATTTTTAATATACATGCACTACAAGAGATTTTACTACATGCAGTTTTATATTTTCTTTAGTTTCGCTGTTTATTGGAGTACGTTTTATTTTATTTTCAATTTGATCGCTGCAATAATCTGTTTAGGTTTTATGATTTTGGTTTTAAAGTATACGTTGATTGTTTTTAGACCTAACTAATGATATTCCGCTGGCGTAAAATCGATTTTAGTCAATAAAATAAAGTATAGTATATAATTTACGACTGATTTTGTATATGCCCGATAATCTTGTGGCTATATTATTTTAAATTCTTTCTACTAGTTTGAACTACCTAGTATACATTTTCATGACACTAATTATAGTTTGTGCACTCTTACTCTTTCATTTAACTGCAGCATTGCTAACATGTATGCAGCCATGAAATGTAGTTAATAATTGTATTTCCAATTTGATTTGGAGACAACCAAGCAGCGTGACATTTCTATCCGATTTCCGTCTTTTCAATCCCATTATAACATCATCAAACATCAATATGTTCCAAAAGTGTTAGGGACAAGAAATTAAAGATTTGTAATTAAGCATATCTATGTAAAACTGACGTATTAATGTGGTCTCGGTTTGGTCAGTACTCGGTTGTCATGTGTCAGTGCAGCCTTGAAAAAACACTTTGTACGCTGATACATTGGGACAACGTAGTCATACGTCGCAATGGCCTAATCTGACGGAAGATTTATAAACAGAACCTAACAAAGGGTGATTTGTTTCGGCGCGTTGGAGAGACGCAGAAAGTCAGGATTACAACACATGAATGAATCTGAAGGCAATCATGGCCAAGAGCCTGATTCAAACCTCCCGTAGCATTAACGATTGCGGAAAATAAGATTAACTTGAAACGTCATTTGAAAGATATTTTACCCAATGCCACACTTTAAATCCATATAAAATTTTAATGTGCTGACAGAGGAAGACGTTATCGTTTCAGCCCTTCCTACTATACTCAAGTCTGTTGACCTCAATTTTTAAGTGACATTTGGCGAAGAAAGGGCTTCAGCCCCGTATTAGCTTTTTTCGCTTTTGATTGAGTTTCTGTTTCTCGCTCGATTGCAACAACTAACAACAAAGCTTATTTGTTAGCGTAACTTTGTAAAATAAAACCAAACGCGCAACTAACTATCACAATTTAAATGTTTTAACGAGCTTGAAGAAATTTAAGGTTTAAAATAAAAAAACATGCCTTGTGCTCATTTTTTTTTATCCATTTTAAGCCCTATCTGGTTTATAGAGTTTGTACACTTCAATAAGGTAATGCATTTCATACACTTTAGCCTAGCAACACGGCGTTCATATAAGGAACGGCACCAGAAACCAGCAGTGGTTAAGGCACTAACAACCTAACATTAAAGAGTTTGAAAATAAATTTTGCTATTTTAACGTTGTATGATATGTCCTAAAACTTCGCCGCTCTCTTTTTTAAGTAAAACAAAAAAATCTTCCATATTAGTCATTTTTGTTATAAAAAAAATGCTGAAAAAAGTAGTAACCAATCATAGGCGTAGCCAGGAGTTTTGATTGGGTGGGGCCCAAACCACAAGTCACATGCAATGACGTCATCAGAAACTTTCGAAGGAGGAACTTTTTGTGGAGCAATGATATCGTAGAATGGAAGATCAGAAGCTGCGATCAGGGGCGGATTAAGAGATTACGGGGCCCGGGCAGATAAATGTGCGGGGCTCCTAAATTATGGAAGGCAAAAACAAATATATTTTTGAATGTTAAATATTATTTACATCACAATATCAACTAGAAATTTTATGAAATTTTCAAACTCAGGTTTGGGTCGCACTTAAAAAGATATTAATGTTGACAACAAGCTTTTATTTTGATTACAATTAATTTAGATCAAAGAGTTTAAGTCTAAATTGTTACAGTATTTCGATTTGCTAAACATTCTTTAGAAATGTTCTTTTTTAAGATAACGGTTAATGCCATCATCTTACGTTCTTTTGGAATTAGAAAAACGAATATTTGTTTTTTGGTTTAGTACGTTTTTAAGGATGTATCAGAGTTGTAAAAGGGCCGACTAATTTAGGCCCTAACCCGGCCCGAATCCGAAAGTATAAGCCCAAACCCGAAAATTAATTTGAAGCCCAAATCGCGCCCGAAAAAAAAAACGAAAGTTTAGTTAGGTCTGAAAAATTTAGCAATGGTGTCAAATTATTTTGATTATATTTTCGTCCACCTGAGACAAAAAGTACGTCTCTGGCCCAAATTGAGCCCAAATTTTTTGTCAACTTGAGGCCCGAACCCGAACTGAAAAGTCCGGCCCGACTTACAACTCTGGGATGCATAGGCGGAAATCATCATCAACATTTTCCCACAAAGCTGGATTACTACTATTGTTTGCTGTTGCATTGATACATGTTTGCATACTTTCATTTCATCATTCACCCCTTTATTTTCAGATTCAGTATGTAAAGTAGTGCTAAAAGTTGCTCTGCTGCACTCTCAAGATTCATAGCTTCTACGACTTGACTATCATAGCCCAAATATTGAAGGGATTTAGGATCAGCTAACTGCTCGTTTACGTTAGGAAAGAACTGACTTATTTCTTACACTTGCTTTCAACTTGTTTTGATTTTGTATCGTTTCTCTTTTCTTTTACGTTTTTGACTTCCAATCTCATATTTTCGGCCTGTCACGAATTCTTCCGGTCATGGGCAATGAGCACTTTTAAATACGAAACACTCTGCAGTGGTCACGGAAACTAAACTATCTTAATCTCTTCAAATTAACTTTAAGTACTGCTATAAGTATAAATACCGGTACGTTTCTGTAATTCCAAAAATTTGGCTAATTTTGGGTCAAGTGCGAGATTCGACACCCCGAATCCTTTAAAGTTATCAGTCAAATTTTTCTAACATCCTACTAGTTATACTTTATTGATTATAGCTTATAAATTTCCAGCGACTCTAGATATAGTTTGTAATGAAATAGTAGATAAATTTATTAAACACTTTTGTAATGAAATAGCTTGTAAATTTCCACAAACTCAGATTTGTCTGCAGTCTGCGCGCTGCTAGATTGGCCAAAAAGCTAAGATTTTTTAGACATTTGACAGTCGTTCGCAGCCATTTATTTAAATGCTATTATACAAGTCTGTAATGTGACGTTACAGTTACTTTGTCATTAAAAGTCTGTTGTAAAATTTTCTTCGTACAGGCTTTACCTGTACCGGTACGTAAATATTTTGATTTCTCACTTCAAGTTTGCTATTAATCCTATATACAGGGTGTCCATAAAGTCCGTGTGCACTTTGCACTTAAAGTGCACTTAAAGTGCACACGAACTTTATGGACACCTTGTATATATACCGGGCTATTTTTACACCCTATTTGTACCGGAAGGAGGGGCAAATTTGCCCCCCTATCTAAAAACCAATTGGTAAGTGATAGAAGTAAGATTTTTTGCATGTTGAAGCTATTTTTTGTTAAATTTTTAATAATAAATACTTTGAGGATGTGACGTCTCGCAAACAATAGTGACGTCATCAAAACTAGCATATCCTCATAACAGCTTGCAAATTTATTTAAATGTTGCGAAATATTAGTTTCACTATGGACTTTTGTTGTTTCCAGACATCTCTGATAAAGTTACCACAGATGATGACGTTGCATGCATGATGACGTCACATGCATAATGACGTCACATGCATGATGACGTTATATGCATGATGATGTCATCTGTAATATATTGTGTTTATTGTTATTTGTAGTTTTTTGTAACTGAGATATTGTATAATTCACAAAATTTTAGAATACTGTAATATTATTTTCATTATATCATTCAACAGCTGATGAAAATGAATATTTTTTTTATGCAAACGCAGTTTATTTCGAGAAGCAGCAGAAAAAGCAATATTTCTGAATTATGACGTCATCAATGACGTAATGATGATGCAATGCATTTATCAGTAAATAAAACATTTTATTCTAGCTAAAGATTAGCATCGATAATGAATACGCAATACAATGAATAGAATACGCGCACTATTGAGGATGCATTGTGCTCAAAACTGCATCAAACTCCTAAGGTGCCTCTAACAAAGGCAAAAATGACGTCACTTTGGGTTGTCCCGTTGACCCAAACTTTCTGAAAATGTGTGTTATTAAGTTTGATTCAAAGTCAGGGTGCATCAAAGCAAAGCTTTTTTTTAGTTTAGGAGCTATATTAAAATAACTAAGAGGGGTGCAAATTTGCCCCTCCGAACAAATAAAGTTAAAGTAGGTTACAAGGCTGTAAATTTATTTCAGTTCAATTCAATAGTTAATAGCGCTAAAAATTAGTAAAAGTGCGGAGCCCTCCAATATGTGGGGCCCGGGCAACGGCCCAGTTTGCCCATTGCTTAATTCGGCTTTGGCCGTGATCTGGTTTGGCACTTAACCAGGAATTTGTTAAAGGGAAAGGGCTTAAACCAATAGTTAAAAAGTAGAAATGTCTAAATTGGGAGGTGTGTTTGAGCAATTAAAGTAGTGTAACTAAAGCAAATCAGCTGGTGGAGGCTATAGGGTCTGGGGGTAAAGCCCTTGCCGGTGGGCGATTTTTTGTAATTTTTTGGGAAAAAATGCTAGTTTGGTGCCGTTGGATCGCATTTTGCGCGTGTTCAGAGCATAGGTGGGCACAAGTCCGTTAATCGTTAATCCGTTAATAACAAAGCTAACTTTTTCATTAACTCGTTAATCCGTTAAAAAGTTTTTTTATGTTAACGGACTAAATCAACTTCCGTTAAGTGCTGTTAATGGACTAAAGTAACTTCCGTTAAGTTCTGTTAACTTCCGTTGAGGTTTTTATCGTTAATATCTTGCACCATACATTCATCGTACCGGTACAAACCAGTTTGCACTGGTAACACTTGTTGCGTATTAGCACGAGTTTTGTAGAAGAAAGCGAAGAAAGGAGCTCTTTTTTGAGGCAAATAATAACCTGCAGCCTCATAGGTCTATTAATTATCGCTGTTCGCAATTTTCGAAGATTTTCCGATCGCAGCTTTGTTAGTGCGTTTGAAGTTATTTTTATCTTGAAATTACATTAGACTGTAAAACGTAACTTCCAAAACACAAAAAGACCACCATAGCAATAGATATTTCCTTACAATCAGCTCAACAGCGTCAATACGTGTTCTAGAAGCGAGTGAATAAAAAGAAATGTAGATTACGCGCAAAATGTTAACGAATTAACGGACTTTATTAACTTCCGTTAATTAAAGCTGAAAATAACGGATTAACGTTAACGGAGGTGTGAAGTTTGTTAACGGACTAGTGGTTAACGAAGCTAACGTTTTGCATTAACGTGCCCCCCTATGGTTCAGAGCCATTTGAAAGAACTAGATTTTTAACATTTGAAAGTCAATAAAAAAAATAATAAACTATTACATCCTCCTTCTACTTGCGATTTAAGTCCAAAACAGGTGTAAAATCTTGCATTTTGGTGTTAAATTTTTTAAGCACTTTGGCCCAGGTAGAGGGAAGTAAGACAAAAATTAAACTGATGGTTGGCAAAAATTGAATTGATGAGGCCGCGAAGTGGATGTTGTACGAGAAGATGCTAAAAGAAAATTAAACTGAAGCAACTATGGGCTTTTTGTCACATTTTTATTATTGATGGCAGTTCAATTGGGAAGAAGGGCCGGGCCCTCTAGCCCCCATGGCTGCGCCTATGTAACCAATGGTACTTTTACCTAACTCTTCATCTTCCCATTTCCACTCAGGCCACCTTTTTTAAGTGCTAAACTGAACTAGCTTTCGAGGCATTTCGGCCACTTTATAGCCTCTCTGGTTGCAAGCACAGCAAACGCATAACATTGTGAGTCCCAAAATGTCTAAAAACCGCGGCTGTGTAATACGCCAAAATGTTTGAATATCAATATTTTGCTAATCATAGTAATTTCTCGTATTTTAAATGCATCAGCAACTACATTTTTCCTGATCAAAATCTAAACGCTTTACAGGAAAAAGAAAACACATATAGTTCAATGAATTACATTGCACATCATCTTCAACAATATACACAAAACCTCAATCACATTCAACACTATAAAGGCCGATATTTGCAGAGAGCACTTGACATCAAGTCTGAATTGAGAAAAAATTTAAAGATTAAATGAAGTTAGTTAAACTTGAACTTTAATTTGACTTAAAATTTTTGTGCTAGATAAAAGCTACATTCAAAAATTTTCTTTCTTTTAAATTTTGACCAGTTAGACCCAACCTCATGTCGCTTTGAGGGGTATCCAAGTCTAGCGTTTAGATGTTGAGTAAAATCGTGGAAAAGACTGACATTTTCAAAGATGCACTATCTGCTTATAACCTCAGACCTAAATCCTTTTCTATTCAATATTGAACATCTCAATTAACGACGCAGGAAGTTCAGTTAAAAATCAAAATCATAAAAATCTAAAAATTTAAAAACCCCACTAAAGTCTGTTTCTTCCTAATGGGTTTGTCAGGCTGGGTAGAAACCAAACGAAAACAAAACGGTAATATACTTCAGCACATCAACCGCGTCTCCCTACTCCCTCATCGGAAGCTCTGTAGCAGGTGCGAGCCCAGGTCAGCCCACTGGGGCTAACTGTGGCACGCACCGGCCAGGACCAGTAGCCGTAAACCGGGTCGGCGATGAAGAGCCTCGGCTGGTACAAAACACTGCAAGCACTAGCTGTGGAGGCTAAATATCTTAATCAAACACTGCACATGGGCTGCTTCACGTCTGTCAAACGTAGTAAAAACACTGTAAAAATTTCAAACACTGTCAGAGATACAAAGCGGCATTTTACGTCACAGTGGTTAAGCGGTGTGCGTTAAATTGATTTAATTAGGTTGGTGATTTTTCAGTTTGTACTTGTATCAAAATGTCGAAACAAGTTCGGTTCTTTAGTTGAAGGTGTTTACCGGGTTTGCTTGTAATATTGCGATTTTTTTCTGCTAAACAAAGGTTACATTTGTCAGAGCAGTTTTAATAGGGCTGTGCTCTTTTTTCTATGTTCCATTTTACGTTTGGATGTTTGCCGGTTTCTATCGCGTTCCAGTATGCTTTGCACAGTTCTGTCGAGTGACGCTTATCTTGATGTCTGAATGTATGCTTGTGATTGTAATCCCGTGTTTTGAATGTGGTTTCGCATAGGCCATGATAATATTTCGTGATATTGTCACAAGTTAGCTTGGCTTTATATATTAGGATTTACTGCAGCATTCTCCGTTTAAAGGACTGGTGGTATTCTTCCTGCAGTTGCACATCGTAGGTGGTGTTGCGGGTGTCGGCTTCTCCTGGAGCAATTCGCGGTTGTGGGATGAAATAATGGAAGACATTAAGGGAGTGCCTCTGTAGCTTAATTTCACAGTATTTCTGTTGAAGAGTTAGAGGAAAGCGCTGTGTTTGGGAAAATGCTTGTTTAACAGACAAAAAAATTCTTTTTCTACGTTCGTTTTGACGGTTGCATTGTATAGGGGTTAAATCAAATTGTATTTTGTTTTCTATTTCTTGATTTGGTGGGGGAGTGGAGAAGCGGTTGATGTGCTGAAGTATATTACCGTTTTGTTTTTGTTTCTACCCAGCCTTACGAACCCATTAGGAGGAAACAAACTGTAGTGGGGTTTTTAAATTTTTATTGATTTTGATTTTTAACTGAACTTCCTGCATCGTTAACTGGCTCTGGCCCATCGTCCATTGAGCTCTCTGGAAACTGGGAAGACAGTGTACAAGAACATCTCAATCATAAATTATGATCATCAGAAACCATCATCGATTGCAGCTGCAGCAAAATTTTCACATGTACTATCAATGCAGTTTGCCATTGTATCCTTCCTAACTAAAATCTTGGACCCTTCCATCTATTTAAAACAGGGATCGGCAACCTACGGCCTGCCAAGGAATTTCATCCGGCCGGATACCTTTGAAATCCCTTTATATTCGTCCAGCGGTCCCATATACCTACCCACCTTGTTTATTTTTCATGATACGGTCTGGGAATCAGAAATCTGAAACCACCTCAAACTGAAGCGAAGTGCATTTTTTCTTAGAAAAGTACCTCAATTTCTGGCGAAGATCTTTTTTTTTTTCTTCAATCGGACAAAAAATGCATAAAATTTGGTTTCAAAGATTGGGGTGGCGCGCTGGAACCTTGCTGGGTCTGGATGCGGCCAGTGAAAGCAAAAAAAATTGCCGATTCCTGATCCAAAACTTTGAAAAGGTCTTGTTTTCTTTTGTTTCTTCATTGCCCGCTTTTTCTTGAGGTTTGCCCGCTTTTTCCGAGCTCTCACGCTTTTTCGTGAGAGCTGGAGATTATGCAGCCGGATTTCACGGTTTTCAATCATCTCTATCGTTTCGCTTTGGTGAAGTCCCACGCGATTGTATCCAAGATCCTCAATGCAATTGGTCCATCTAGTTTTAGGTCGTCCAATAGGTCTTTTCCCATTTGCTTAATAGGTCTCAAATCAATATATCGTTTTGCAAAAGTGCTGCCAAGCTTGTGATATCATGATAAAACAAAAGTCAATAACATTGATAACGCCCACATCCAAAGTTCATTGTATCGACGTCAGCTCATTAACATAGCCGGAAAATAACGTTTAGCTGTATGACTCGCTTGACATAACTTTGGAAGGTACCCAACTTAAATAATAGTACCGCTAACTAACCAAACTACTAGGAAATCGCAATAGAAAGCGGAAAGATTACATCATTATATGAATGGACAACTAAACCAAATAAAACTAGCATAAACATTAAACGTTTGCAAGCTTTCAATTACAAACTTTGCAGGGATCAATTCAAGCTAAATATCATTTCTCTAAATGAACTACAAAAAAAAAACTATGATTAAGGTTATGCAATTTTAGATGAATACTTTGCAAAAAAAATAACAAAATACGACCAGCTGGTCGAGCGGTAACACAATTGTCTCTAAAGCGTTAGGTCTGAGTTTCAAATTTCGGGCCGGTCAAATCGGACACTGAGTTGCCAACGGCTAGTCACCGCTGCAATATTTCTTCTAGAGGAGCTGTGTTGCCCGAGTGCAATGACGGGAAGCTGGGCGCCGCCAACTCGTTGCACGCTTCGTCGTGATACAGCGAGTATAATAAAATATTTGATTTTCATTTGATTTTCAAATGCTAAAACTGCTTAGAAATACATTGCGATAAACAGTTTTACATATCTGTTGATGCTGTAATCGCAGGATTCGAGTATGAAGACTCAGTAGTTTTGAGTTTCAGGTTTTTAGTAGAAATGTTTCTGAAACCAAAGCTCCAGGGCCAGAGCAGTTTCTTCCAGTGATCAAAACAAACGATGGTGACCAGATGATTTACGACGAGATTAGTGGCAAATAGGGACAAAGCAATAGTGCCATTTCTTGTGGTTACTACCGCACGAATGCTAATGGTCAAAAGATCAGTAGCAAGGCAAATAGAAGCAAGAATGACGGCTTTTTTCACTCTTTTGAAGAGATTGGAACTTTGATCTTCTTGATGCTGAGTTCGCCATAATGAGCCTTTGATTATAGGATAAAGAAACAGACATAGCAATGCTATTTGCATGGAGATGCAGACAAGAGTCCATGAAACGACAATCCATGTGTACTCATCAAACGCGCTTTCTACAACCACACAACCAACAGGTTTTCGAAACTGATGCTGCACAAGAGTGAAATAAGCACTAAGTAAAGAAATGAAATAGAGTAGCCACACAATAACAATGCCAAAGCTGACAACGTTAATCAATTTGTTGCTCAGTACTTTCAAACAAGGGTGAACATAAAATACTCTTTGTCGCAGCCACAAAAACAGATAGGCAAAGCCACCTCCAACTGTAACAGAAATATTGCCGATGGATGGAAGAACATTACATATCTTTTCTAAGGAGCTATCCGTAAATGACTCATTAACAGTGAGTGCTTGTAGCTCAACTAGTTTTCGTCCCAAGCCATTACTCTGTCTTAGAAATGAAACAACAGCAATTACAATGCACAAGTATGTGGATAGTACACCATATCTCTTTTCCAGTGACAGGCAAAGAAACTGTTGCTCTTGCCTCTTTTCAACTTTAATTTTATGAAAAAGCAGTGCTACAAGCAAGTAGAATGATATCAGTACAAGGACACCCATGATGATGATGTCACCAAACCAAATAGGGTCGTACGCGGAATTGAAGATGGTTGATCCATTGTTGTCAGTTGAGTTCGATATATTTTTTTGTGTAAGCATGTTTTGCTAAATTAAATGAGGAAAAATACCTAATCCAAAACAGAAACAGTTGTTAACATGCAGCATATCTAGAGCAAAATACCACGTTATCCTGCTGTAGCGCGAGTGCCTTGTGCGGGCAGTCTCATAATCTGTTTAGTACCAAACATAATTTCATACCCACTTTTTTCTAAGCAGAGACTATTTCATCAGAAGTTTTTATCTATTTTTTATTAACTTGAACCCAAATCTAACTCAAACTCAAATCCTCACCTTAAAAGTAACTCCAAACCTAACTCCAAACCTAACTTTAACCCTTAAAAATTTTATGAAAAATACGCGAATAAATTTTCTTCATTTTCGTTTTATTCCACTTAAGATAAAAAAAAAAGTTATTTTAATTCCATTGGATCACATTTCGCACATGTTCACTGCCATTTGGAAAAACTAGATTTTTGGCGTTTGAAAGCCATCCGAAAAAATGTAATTGTTCAATTCTCTGTTTACTTGCAATTAAAGTCCTACACTCGTTTAAAATCTTGCATTATGGAGTAAATTTTTAATTGTAAGTGATTTTGTCCTCGTAGGGGAAAGTAAGGCACGTTGCTTCCTGCAATATTTTAGCAGTAAACAATAATCCGCTCGAGGATTTTCCTCAGAAATTTTTGTTTTGTCATGAAATTAATCAGTTATAGGAGTACGTGTACAACCAGGGGGCCCAGGCCCCCTCAATTCAAATTCCATAATTTGTTCAAAAAGCTCTTTCCGTAGCTTTTTCTTTTACTAATTTGTGCGTAAAAACTGGCGAGGTAGAGGTGAATCGTTATTGAAAAATGGTACAATAGATGGTTTGCTTACTAAACATGTTATTTCTGGGCCGGATTTACATTGCGCGGGGCCCCTGGCACTTTGGGGATTTTTGCAACATCTTCCTGCCAAATATAAGTGAAGACCAAAAAATGTCCTTCTATCTGAGCGAGGGGCCTTGTTACCCTGTCATATGGCAAATTCGGCGCTGGTTATTGCATTACGTTCATAAAAAGTTTAGATGAGGCTTGAGGTAGCAACTTTTAGGACAAAAACCTTTGATTTCACCCTGGTTATTCGTTTAAATTGATTGAAAAAATTAAATTAAGGGGGTGCGCCGGGCCTCCCGGTCGTCAATATTATTTATTGTTACGTACTGTTGTACGCAAAAATGCTAAAAGAAACTGAAAATGAAAAAACAAGGCTTTTTTGTCAAATTTTTGTCATTGGTGGCGTTTCGATTGAGGAGGCCCGAGCCCTCTAGGCCACCCTTCTGGCTACGCTCATGATTTTGAGATAGCATTGCACCCTTCAGTTCTTGCTTAAAAAAAAAAAAAATTTAAGGCAAAATTACAGCAACTTTTTTCCAAAACGTGAAGGGCTCGAGTCAAGTCACTTGACAGTTTTTTTTTTGAAACGTCCAAGAAATGCATGACATTATTATGACGTGGACACGTGATCGCCATTATTATTATTACTTACTTTTGTACGCGTAAATCCTAAATTGAAGAAACTGCAATGCCGAACAAGAACAACATACTGGCTATGCTCTCATTACATTAACCATTGGTAGTATTTTAACTGGGGGTTTGCATTACCGCCTATGTTATAGCATTAAGTTCATAATAAGGTTAAGCAAGGGTCTGGGGTTGCAACTTTTAGGACAAAACTCTTAAATTTCTCACAGGTTTTGCATAAAAATTGTTAAAATTTTGAATTAAGGGGCCCGTGGCCCAGGACCCTTGGTTGTCAGTTAAGGACCCCGGGTCAGTTTGGGGCCACAGGGCCCCCTAGTTGTTGATTAGGGACCCCGGGTTCCCTGGTCTTTAATTACAGCCCCTGGGGCTCCCTGGTTGTCAGTTAGGGGCCCACTAGTTGTCAATTAGGGATCCAGGGTCCCCTGGTTGTCGATTAGAGGCCCTAGGCCCCTTGAATGTTAGTTAGGGGCCCTGGGGCCCCCTGGTCGTAAGTTAGGGGTCCCGAAGCCCCCTGGTTGCCAGTTAGGGACCCCGGAGCCCCCTGGTTGACGATTAGGGGTCTCCTGGTTGTTAGTTAGGGGCTCCTGGGCTCCGTAGTTGTTAATAATATTAATGTTAATAACTTTTAGGAGCATAATTACAGAAAAAACAACTGCATCTAAACATATCAAGGCTATCTTGTCATAATTTGTTATCATTGGTGGAATTTTAATTGGGGGGGCCGGGCCCCCTGGGCCTCCCTCTGGCTACACCTATGTATGTTGCTGCTTTGGAAAATAATTGATAGATATTTCTGCTAATTTTAAGAGTACTATCAGGCTAAAGTCTTCCCCTTCATTGGCCAGTCGACCAAAATGAGCAATAAGAAAAATACCACACTTTTCGCATTTTGAAACAGTCTTTTGGAATGATACGGACTTTAAAGTGGTTTATAGCCACTTTTAAAACATTTATTTAGGGGAGAAAGCTAATATTAGTTTAATTAATACAGCTTGCAATTCAGTAAAACTTTGAAAATAGCTAAAAATAAACAATCAAATTTAACCGCTTGATGCAAAATGCTTAACGTAGGCTTCATCAAACAAATTATGGATGGGAAAGGGGTATTCAGTTGTCTATTTAATTTAGTTAATTACGAATCTCTTCTCTCACATCACGTTCCAGAAGGCCCTCGCTCCAAATTATCTTTCTTTATAAAATGCATACGAATTAGCAGAGATGGGCACGCGCTACTTCAAAAGTAGCGCCGCTCCCGCTACCGCTACTTGCCCTAAAAAGTAGCTACCCGCTACTTTAAACAAAGAGTCAATTTTTTTTTGCAGTAATGAATGAGTAATTGCGTATATACTAGGATAATAAAAGATAGATTAGATTATCATCGACTCTCTTGTGATTAGCGTACCTGAAAAACTATACATTTTTTGAATCCAGCATATTTTGGGTTTAGGCTGACTGTTATCAAATTTTCACGTACAGTATTTTTAACTTTATTTGCTTTTAACCATAGTTAAAGTATAAACTGACAAAAAATTTCATTATGTATAAAGTGCATATTTATTTTTGTTTAGTTAAAAGTTAACTTTTGGTTTAAATTAGATCATTATTATTAATAACCGATCAGTGATCGAGTGGATAAAGCGTCTGCTACTGATGCGGTAGACTCGGGTTCGATTCCCGGTCCGGTTAAACCAAATACTATAAAAATTGGTATTCACAGTTTTCCTGCTTGACGTTCAGCAATTAAAGGGACAGTATGAAGCCTCCGCCGAGTGTGGTAAATAGGTGGGCAGGTGGCAGCTTGACTCGAAGACCAAACGTTACCTTCGCTGTCTCCTGGCCAAGACAATACCTTCGCTGTCTCCTGGCCAACTGCCAAGACAACTGGGTGAATAAAATGTAATTACAATTAAGCCTATACTGTAAGACAAATTATTAAAATCAATAATGGCAATACAGAAAAAATTAAGAGAACTCCATTGATTAATTATCTACAAAAGCGTTAAATCAGATAGTGCTGCTTAAATATTTTTTTCTTGCTAAGGCTAGCTTAGGTCCAAATGCGTTTTTTTAATTTTGAGCAAAACTGAGCTGCGTGTTCTTATAAAAGAAATATTGTTCTTTCAAAATAAAGTATTTAATAAATTATTAACGACGTTTTTATGATCAAAAATAGAGCGCTTATATTATTTAGATCAGTGGTTCTCAAGCGAACCAAAGTTATTGAAAAAGTCAAATTTGTGACGTTAAACGACCCATATTTGCGGAAAGTGAGGTGAAGACCAAAAAAAAGGTCTTCACACACATCGGTTATCCACAAACTTCCGCGGGTTAGATCAGACTTGTGTACCACAAGGCTTTGTATACCGCGGGTTTTAAGAAGACCAAAAAAGAAGGTCTTCACTTCGGGAATCCACATATTTAAGCGAGTTTGCTGAGTCATTTTTTCTTATTGCTTTATGGCTTTATGCATATTTCACCCTTTGTGGATGTCCACAAAAAGAAACCAAGCGACCCAAAAGAATTTTCAGGCGACCCAACTTTGGGTCGCGGCCCATAGATTGAGAACCACGGATTTAGAATAATCAAATAATAGCTATGCTTCGTATTTTTCAGTAATTATATTCATTTATTGTTGGAACAAAAACAAACACTTAATCAACCGTGAACATTGCTATGCAAACCAACAAACAAAAAAATTGTTTGACAGCAACTACAAATCACAGCAACAGAACTTCGCGAAAATTTTTTCAAACTTTATTTTTTTGCTTTTTTTTTGTTATTTTATTTTGATCTTCAACTGAAATAGACCTTGTTTATATTTTTGGTTAAAATTGACGGAAAAACCTATCGCATTTCGATGAAGACGTTTTTTGGTCTTCACCTAAAATTAACGAAAAAAAGATACTGCATTTCGTTGCTTGCAAACCGCACCCCCAAAAAATTGTTTTGTGCCCCCTTCTCACAAGCACACAACTCTGGCGCCGGGCCAGTCTCTAACTGCTTAATGTGGCCTAAGCAAGCGCAAGTCTCTACTCTGGTGCCTAACTGTATCTTTGCATTTTTTTAGTTTGCTTTTTGCCAACAGACCTACTGTCAGTTTATAATAACTAACCTATAACTGTAGTAAACAGAGATGGAGTCCTCGGGGACGTCCTTGACCTCGAGAACGTCCTTGAGAACACATTTTGAAGTCCTTGGCCTCGAAGTCTCAAGTCCTCGAAAATTGCCCTGTCTTCGGCTCGAGAACAGCACTATTTTTTGAACCGTTGAAATTTTGTTGGACAACGCCAGAAACCTCGCCGAAAAAATTGCAAAGACCTTTTTTTGTTTTCCTCTAGTGGAGATCACCTGAAAAAAATTTTGAAGACATTTTTTTGGAGAACACTGCGCTTGTGTCCTTGGTCCTTGACCTTGGCCTCGGAATTTTTTTGTGTCCTTGGTCTTGGCCTCGAGCCTCGTGTCCTCGACTCCACCTCTGGTAGTAAACTTGTACGCAACTCCTATTCAGATACAGCTGCTACCGAACCACAGCCATGTGGCCATAGTTTCGCTCAGACTTTAGATGACAGTGATCACCCACTCAAATCTATTGTTGGAAATAGCAAAACGTAATAAATTCATTATTACGACGTCACAAACAAAGTTATTTCGGCATTCTCACCCGTATTAACAATTTTGTGAACTAAAGATAACGATTTACCAATGAATCTGTTGTTGATTTTATTAAACATGTTACAATAAGCACGTGAAATAAGTAGCGGTAGCGGGATAGTTTATTTTCTAAAAGTAGCGGTAGCGGCGCTACCGCTACCCGCTACTCGAATTCCATAGTAGCGGCGCTACCGCTACTCAAAAAGTAGCGGTAGCGCCGCTACTACAGTAGCTCGCTACTGCCCACCTCTGCGAATTAGGTTAATACTTTTGAGGCTTTTCAACCTATAGTGTTTAATGATGCTACTGGTTTGTAATAAAAAAAATGAAAATTTTACAAGTAAGTTAACCCAGCCCACATAACCTATAAGTACGCAGCCAGCAGTTTAATCATGTTTTAGCAGGCAGAGCTAATTTCCATGCCACGTTTTAAAAACATTAGTTTTATCAAAATTAGCTTAAAATTAAGTTATTCTTTCAAAATTTCTGAACGCTGAGAGCTCTGCCCCCATACACCCCCAAACATCCGCCCCGGTGCAGATTCCTGGCTACGCGCCTGGCTCTTGCTACTCGTCGGTGATCAACCGAAAAGTAAGTGATAATTACAAAAAATAGCTTTAAAGCTTCAAAGCTTTAAAGCCCAAATATCTTTAAAGTCCAATAAAAAGAATATCGACCTAACAATAAATAATTGACTTTTTATTGACCAATCAAATTAAGAATATGAAACTGACTCTTCTCTCCAGAGTTCGTGGAAAACTCACATCATTCCAAATTACTACTAAAAAATTGACTATGTTTAAAAAACTTGTTCTAGTAATAATCATGTGTTCAACTGGTTATGGATTTGACCTTTCCATACAGTCAAGATTCCAGTTTCTCTATTTAGTTTTATAAGTCTGACGTTTTTTAAATGCGTATTAAAGTTGAGTTTATGTTTATTTTTGCTATATGGACCTTTGTGTAAGATGCAAACTGCAAACAATAAAAAAACTAGTTGGGAGCGTATTAGAAGCAAGCCCATTGAACGACCGACGCATGTTAAATATTGACGTTTGGTAAGTCTATATGAGGGTTTTCAAAGAAGTGGTAACCCCAAACTATGTCAAAATGTGTTCCTTTCATACATCTTCTGATATCAAAAAATATATATATATCGCCCTAGCTTAAGCCGTTGAAAAAAATGTCTTTTTGGGTCGATTTGAGGGGTATTCCGATGAGGTGAAGCTCCCAGACTATGTCAAAACATTTGTCTCTCAAATAATATCTATTGATATCAGTGACCAAATAGTTTGGATATTCAATAGGCTAATCACTATAATAGTTTGTCATTACTCGGGCAATAGGGGTACCACTTGGATGTCAAAACGTTAGTGATAGCATTAGCATGATCGATTGCACCAGTCGAGCAAAAAATGACAAAAATCGCGCGCAATTTTGTTTGGCTTTGATTATGTTGTTACGTAACAGTGATTTATTTGAAATTAAAAATAAAAAAGTTTAAGCATCCTCGGTTCGGGAATCTCTTGATTATCACCCTTGTCTTCAATAGCGTAGCCAGGAGGGGAGCTATAGCCCCCCCATTGGTCTGTCAACCAAAATGCAGAATAAGGAAAATACCACGTTTTTTGCACTTCTGAGACTGTTTTTTTTTTGCACTGGAATGACTATAAAGAGATTTAAAGCATCTTTTGAAACATAAATCAGGGAGGGGGGCTAATTTGTCAAAAATAAAACTCAAAAATCAATCAAAACTTTGAAAAATAGCCAAAAATAAGCAATCAGTTTTGATTGCTAGAGTAAAAATCTTGAAAATAAATTTCATCAACAGCTATTTTATGAACTCAGGAAGAGGAACAGGGATACTCGGTAAATAGTTGATTACCAATCACATCTCTCAAATATTTTTCCATTAGCCCCCCCCCCCCAATTATTTCTCACTATAAAATAGAGACCAAATAGATTACACCTACGAGTTTTATTGAACTATAGGATTTTATAATGTCAACAAGAGAATTAAATTTTCACTTCATAGCCACCTTCCACATAGCCCATTTATGTAACCGGTTTAATCATGTTTGTACTGCCAATTTCTTTGTTACGTTTTAAAAGCATTAACTTTCATCAAAATAGCCCTAAAATTGAGTTATTTTAGCAAAAACACACGCTAAATTTTCAAACGCTGGGGGCTCCACCTCCAGACCCCGATGCCTCCGGCGGATGGGGTCTTTTTTCCCAGACCCCCAGCCGCCGCCGTCTGGGGGCTTTGCCAAATAGCCCGCAATGGTCTCCAGCGGCTGGGGGCTCCGCCCCCAGACCCCCATAACTGCCTCCCCCTTGCGAATTTCTGGCTATGCGTCTGCTTGTCTTAGCCTTTTTCAAATTTTCAACCTAGCATTGCAAATATAAAATGCAGTAGATTTTGTTACGTTTTTACAGTTTAAAATTAAAATTCTACAAATTTGACTTTTTGCTGACCTATAAAAATAACAATATGAAACTTAGTGTTTAAGTAAGTAAAGGCGTCGTTTTTACGACGACTCTGATCGCAGGATCATGAGTTCAACCCGCACCCTGGTCACGTTGTTGCGTCCTTGGATAAGACGCTTTACGATAATTATCTCTGCTTGGTGGCTTCGAACAAGCAGCAAATTTACGTGGGAAGAAGTCAAAACGTCAACAGGAAAACTTGGAAAATGGTCAACTCCTAAGCGGGTGCGGATTCGTCCAAAATATAGCGCACCGTCGCTTTCTCGTGATAGGAGGATAAAGATGCACCAATCAATCAATCAATCAATCAAGTTTAGAGTTTTCAAAAATTGTTCTCTTAATCGTTACTATCAAAGTATTACCAAACTATTAATGTTTTTAAAAAGACTTTCTCCGTTTAGTTTGTTTTTGCATTTGAATTGCATACGACGCGATGGCGATAATAGCCAAGTTAATTTATTCAGTAAGAATTTTAGCTCCCACCCGTGGAACGGTAACGTTCTATCAAAGTATTACCAAAATGTTAATGTTTTTGAAAAGACTTTCTCCGTTTAGTTTATTTTTGCATTTGAATTGCATACGACGCGATGGCGATAATAGCCACGTTAATTTATTCAGTAAGAATTTTAGCTCCCACCTGTGGAATGGTAACGTTCCAGAAAATTTTCCTTGTTTCTCAATTGATTCTTAAAGTTGTTTATGAATTCATGAATCGAGGTTCGGTTTTCACCGGCCAGTTAGTCGAGCGGTAACGCGTTCGTCTCTAAAGCGTTAGGTCCGAGGTTCAAATTTCGAGCCGGTCAAATTGGACCCTAAGTTGCCAACGGCTTGAAACCGCTGCAGCATTTTTTTGAAAGGAGCTGTGTTGCCCGGGCGTAATGACGCGGAGGTGGGCCCGCAAACACGTTACACGCTTCAGCGAAATACAGCAAGTATAACGAAAGATTTGATTGATTTGGTTTGATTTGAGTTTTAGGTTTCTTCTAAAAAACTAGATTTCATTTCAATCATTTTTTGGTGAAATAAGAGCTTTGCAATTTGTTCTCAAAAACCCAAATTTTGTTTTATCTATCATTTACGGTTGTACGAACATTTGGGTTAATCTCTGATTATTGTTATGTTAAGCGCTGATAATAGCTTGTTAATGAGCAGTTGAACACCTAGTAAAATCTTCACCGTAAGCCACTGGCAATAAACGTTCATTGCCATAATTTTTTTTTTGCTAAATTGGGACTTCGGGTGAGTACAAAGTACCTTTGTTTTTGTTCGCGATTTTTAGCAGATGAGGATTGATTTGCTTATAACTAACAAACAATAATTGCTGAAAAGTTGAAATTTGGACTCAACATGAGAATAAAGAAAGCGTCACGTGTGCCAATTTCGGGGATTCTAGGTTACGTGATCGTGAATTGACACACAAAAAACATAAAAAATGGCAATTTTTTGGCTTGAAAATTTATTAATTCGCCTATAACTCGAAAAACTCTTGGCATGAAAAGCTGAAATTTGTACACAATATTAGTGCTTATAAATCGTTTATTCAAATTGTGTTTGGGGGTGCCCAGTCACGTGACCAAAATGTTACAGGTCGAAAATGGGCAGAAAGTGGACAATTTTGAACCGACTTATCTTGATAAATACCGGTACCGATTTTGATGGAAAATGATTTGTGATTTTTAGACACTTTATCAACCGTCTTTCTTTTGGTTCTGTTCATTTGCCCTAACCTGAATAATATTTTTCTTTTTTTTTTTCCGTTTTCTTACTTTTTTTCTTTTTCTTCTCTGGCTAACTACTTTTAAACCGCAAACCGCACTGTATTCAAAGCTTGAGCGATTGAAGGTATCAGGGAGGATTAGCGTGCTGCGGAAATCGGGGGTACCAAGTTGGGGAATCCCCCTCAATCGGATCCTCCAAAATTTTGAACTTTTAAACCACTACGACACGGTAGATCAAATTTTCGGAATGGGTAGTTATTAAAAATAAAATAAACCTAACAAAAATTGGGGGGTTCCTACCCAAACGGGCCCTCCAAAATTCAAACTTTTCAACCTTTGAATCTACACACATTGATTGTTGAAGTAAAGTAAATAAAAGGAAAAAATTAAATTTGAAAAAACTTTGGGGGCCCAAAATTGGTTTTTTCCCTTCGAACGCGGCTGTCGAAATTAAAACTTTTTAACCACTCATGCTAGGCACACGCAGTTTTCAGTGTAGATAAATATGAAGAAACAATAAAATTTCAAAAAAATTGGGGCTACCAAGACGAGAGAGGTTCTCTTGAAACAGGGCCGCCAAAATTTTGAACTTTTAAAACGTTAGAGGCAGATGTATCAGATTTTCAGAATGGGTGGTAATTGGAAATAAACTAAATCTAACAAAAATGGGGTTTAAAAATGGTGCGCCCCCCCTCACGGGGGTCTTCCAAAATTCAAAGTTTTTAACCTTTTAAGCTGGAAACATAAAGTGTTTAAGGTAAAAAAATATAAAAGAAAGATAAATTTGACCAAAGCTTGGGGGTACCAAAATGGGGGGTTTCCCCAAAACAGGGTTGTAAAAATTCAAACTTTTTAACCATTGATGCTGGACACATGAAATTTTCAGTGTAGGCCAATATAAAAAAGGGATAAAATTTGACAAAATACGGGGGGAACCAAAATGGTGGCCCCCTCAAACGGGGCTCCAACTTTTTGAACTTTTAACCGTTGGACTTAGATGGATCAAATTTTCGGAATGGGTAGATATTAAAAAGTAAAGTAAACTTAACAACTAAACAGAATCATAAAGTAAATACGCAAAACAGCATCGAAGACATAATCAAAAACAAAAACATTTATGATCGAAGACAGGAAAAAAATTTCGAACATAATCTAACATCGAAACATTCAAATTGGGGCTACCTAGATATCGCTTGCGATGTCATACTCTAGTTCAGCGTAATCGCTTTGATAAATTTGCTCTATACATGATTGAGTTATTTTTTTTGTCACGAAAAACTGTCACCTGTGACGTTAAGAAAGCGTACTTTTTCTCATGGCTCAAGGTGTTTGAAGAATCTAAGTAAGGAAGTTTTAGTGCTAAATAATGGATTTAATGATTATAAAGCGTGTTTCGAAATTAGGGTCCCTACTATTACCGTTTACTGGAAAATTTATGAAGTTTTCTTCATTAGACTAGTTTAAAGTTAATTAACGTTTTTACTAAGCTGTTTTTGATTTTAAATTTCTTCTACTTTCATGTCGAGTAGCTGAGTTAGATAAACCCACATAGCTATAAATGATTCAGAGAAAATTAGAAGGATTGATTAGCAATAAAAGGCTGAAATGTCGGTGCATTCTCAGCATCTTTCACCTTCTAAGCTAAATCTTCACAAAAGCATGCTGGATAGTCATCTCGAAAGATCGCCTTAACTAAAGGGCGTATAAAAAACTGCAATGGTTTACCAAGTTATTCCCATCAACCAGTGACAACATGTGAGTGAAGCATTAACTAGGGAAAATAAATTTTGATTTTTGTTGCTATTTGTCAAATTATACCACTCGAGAATGAAGGCTACGTGGCCAAAGCATGAACGATTTAGTAAAAAACTTACATAAATACCTGTTTTAATTTTGCATAATTTTAGCACTTTTTCATTTTGGTTTATGCTGTTGAGGAAGGGGGCTTTAATTTCGAAACAACCAGTATACCAATTACTACAATATGTTGAATTGCGATGCGAAAGAGTGTTTTCAGAATCATACAAGGCTGTAAGTTTGGTTGAGGTAACGAAATTTGCTTGTAATTCGCTGGAATTTTGCGAGATGTGACGTGGTTATGCTAGCTTTTTAAATGAAGTTACTCTTTTTAATTTATACTAACAAATAACAAGTGATGGGCGCAGCGGCGCTTTTCACCAGCGGTGCTGTTCACCAGCAGCGCTACTAGCGGCGCTACTTTTTCGGTAGCGGTAGCGGCAGCGCTGCTGCTTTTTTTCGTCACCAGAGACAAGCGGCAGCGCCGTTGTTTTTTTAGCCCAAAAAGCGGCAGCGCTTCAGCGCTGTTTTTTAAGCAAATTTTCTGCCGCTGCCGCTACTGCTAATAAACTCCTTCCAAGACTTTTTAAATTCACTTGTTCTCACGTTACCGTTTGGAGCAGTAGCGTAGCCAGGGAGAGCGGGGGAGGGCTCGAGGAAAAGTATGCAAAATCGCACGTTTTTAGAGCTTTTGTGGCCGAATTTTGCTCAAAAAATGAAAACAACCCCCCCAAAGGGATTTGGGTGCCGAAGTTGAGAAGGAGTTGCCGTGAATTGGCCGAAAAACCGTTGGAATTTCCGATTTCGGCCGAAAAATCCGTCTCAATTTTGGTGAAGACCTTTTTCTTCTTTTTTTTTTTTTTTTTTGGAGAGCTCCTGTATATGGGCTGAAAAACAGTTTGAATTTCCGATTTCGGCCGCAAAATCCGTTTCAATTTCGGGGAAGACCTTTTTTTTGAGATCACCTGTATATGGGCCAAAAAAACGTTCGAATTTCCGATTTCGGCCAAAAAAT
Organism: Trididemnum nubilum; assembly: GCA_963965965.1. Taxonomy (NCBI): domain Eukaryota; kingdom Metazoa; phylum Chordata; class Ascidiacea; order Aplousobranchia; family Didemnidae; genus Trididemnum; species Trididemnum nubilum. Next base: position 17,684,257 of record OZ014481.1, read on the forward strand.
CCGACTCAATTTAAGATGAAAATTTGGAATGTGAATGTGATTCAAGGGCAATGAAAATTTGAGTCAAGATCGCTTACAGTTGTCTCAATCTTTCAAAAAAGCCCCCTCCCTTTTTCGAAATCCTGGCTACGCGCCTGGTTTGGAGTCTTTACTCTCCGCTTGTTTTCACTCTGCTCTTGTTACCTCGTTGTTTCAGTTTAATAGAAAATATAAGATCTTTGTGACGTTTTAATAGGCGAGTTTTATCGCACGTGGTCCGATTTTTTCTCAATCAAAGTTGAACAAATAATGTGGTCTAGTAGCGGGTCAATTTGAACTGATAAAACCGATTTCAATAAAGCCGATTTCGAGCAGTATCTCTTTAACGAAAATGCAATAATTAGAGTTCGATAAATTGCTAAAAACTTGCAGATCGCAAAGACGGTTTTCCGCGATATTTCCTCAAAATGCCAGCATTTAGCAAAACAAATGAAGATGATTTGTTGGCTATCTGGTCACAGACCACAGTATAGATCGTGCACTGCGAATAGAACAGTATAGTACCTGGCACGGAGCCAGAGTAGTGTGTTTGGGGGGGGGGCACAAAAACTTGGGTGGAGGGACGCTTACGCAGCCGAGACCAGACGAATTCGGAATGGGGCCATGGTGAATATTTTGCTCTAAATCCTATATTATCCTTCTTTTGTATGGATTTTGCCCTCAAATTTGGGGGGGAAGACCTAAAAAAAAAAAGGTCTTCATCGCAAAATCTTCGGCTACTTGATTGCGTTCACTTGATCTGTATTGCTGTTTCATAGAAAAAAGCGTTTGTGGTGACTTGTCTTGGTGCAAAAGTTTGCTAGTTATGCTACTACAAAAGTTTACTCTCGCTTGGGGAGCACAAGCAGTAATTTGGGGGGGACGCGGCTAGAAATGCCATCCCCCGTGCATAGGCGTAGCCAGGATTTTTGACTGGGGGGAGCCAAAACAAAAATCACATGCAATGGCGTCATCAGAAATTTTCAAAAGAGAAACTTTTTGTGGTACAAAGATATTGCAGAATGGAAGATCAGAAGCCGTGGCCCGGTTTGGCACTTAACCGAGAGTTTTCCAAAGGTAAAGGGCTTAAAGCAAACGTTACAAATAAAAATATATAAATTGGGAGACTTGTGTAAGTAAACTACAGTATAGTTTACTTAAACGTATCACAGACGGGAATCTGGGGATGAAGCCCCCAGTCGCCGGGCGATTTTTTGGAATTTTTTAAAAAAAAAAAGCTATTTTAATGCTTTTGGATCACATTTCGCATGTGTTCAAAACCATTTCAAAGAAGTAGATTATTAACAGTTGAAAGCCAATTGAAAAAAATTAAATTGTTTCAATTTCCTTTTACTTATAAGTTGGTCGAAAATACGTTTGTAATTTTGCAGTTTGGGGTTAAATTTTTATAAGTATTTTCGTAGTAAATAATCCACTCGAAAATTTTCCTTAGAGATTTTTGTTTTGACATGAAAATAACCAGTTGTAGGAGTACATGTACGGTTAAGAGGCCCCAGGCCCCTCAATTTAAATTCAATAATTTGTTCAATGAGCATTTCTCCAAGATAATTTTTTTTTCAAACGCATTGTTTAGCGTAAAAACTAGCGAGGTGGATGGAGGTGAATTGTTACTGAAAACCGTACAATAGATGGTTACGCTTAATTACCATGTTATTGCCCGGACCGGATTTACATTGCGCGGGGCCCCTGGCACTTCAAAGATTTTCGCAACATCTTCCTGCCAAACATAAGTGTAGACCAAAAATAAAGTCTTACCATCTGAGCGCAGTACTCCTGGCACTGGACCATATGGTAAATCCCGCCCTGTTATTGCATTACCTTTTCAAAAGGTTAGATAAAAGCCCGAGGTAGCAACTTTTATGATAAAAACCCTTAATTTCAGCCGGGTTATACATTTTAATTGATTGGCAAAAATTGAATTTAGAGGGCCCGGGCCCCCTGGTCGTCAATATTATTGTTAATTACTGTTGTAGGCAAAAAATGCTAAAAGAAACTAAACTGACGAAACAATAGTTTTTTTAGTCACATTTTTATCATAGGTAGCATTTCAATTGGAGGGGGCCCGGGCCCCCTGGTTTCCCCCTCTGGCTACGCCTATGCCCCGAGGCGCCGGGCCTGAGTAGTTACGTCAATGCGTAGTAAAATAAATTTTGCTACAACAGTTAACAGTAAAACTAAGAATTGAATTTATAGTGCGCTGAGAATTCAACGAAAAAATAGAACCAGGTAATAAATAAGCCTCAAAGACAGCTTAGTTATGGAGTTGTACTTGTAGAAAAAAATACTCAGTGTAACATGAATCGCATTGAGCATCATTTGCTTAACATGTACGTCATTACTACGTATCTCCTTCGACTTCGTAAACACTAATATCTGAAACGCTCGATCTATTTTTGTGTCAAAGTTAGACGAAATCATCGCAGGGACGTGAATCACCTATCATTTCTACAAAACTCCAAGAAATGTTTTGGAACTCGGTCGATTGATAAATTTTTCTTTCGGATTTCTACGCGAAGAATTCTTGTAATGGTTATCGACTACTTCAGAGCTATAAGAGCCGGGACATAATTGTATAGAAGCAGAATACTGTATGTCATTGTGTTTTAATGGCAAAACCTTAACTTATTTGAGTCAATATTTCTTATTGCCTTTTGTTTGTGTAGAAAATGCAATAAGGAATTTAACTTCCTAGTGTAACTTCCAAGGGTAACTTCCTGAGTAATTTCTAAAGCGCTGGTTCAACCAATCAGCATTTTGAAATGCTTGTTTTTTAGATAGGAGCATGCAACAACTAATTGAATGATTGTTTGCTTACTTGTCTGCCATTTAAGCCTGCTAATGCCGTAACCTGAATCGATATTTTAAAAGCTTGAATAATTAACTTTCGTAAATAAAGTTGAAATTTCACCATTAGATACCGTATTTGAATGCCATCGTTTTTTTACCATTTATTTTTTTAAAGTAGCGGCAGCGACAAGCGGCATCGGCCGCTGTTTTGCATGCAAGTAGCGGCAGCGGCGCTACTTTTTTATTCGAGTAGCGATAAGCGGCAGCGCCGCTGATTTTTTTGCCAAATAGCGGTAGCGCAGCTACTTTTCAAGTAGCGGGTGCACAGCTCTGCAAATAACTTTTTTAAATATTTTTGGTAACTTTGACAGATTTAAATTTTGAACTCGAATAACCACACAGGGATTTAAGTTAGGAAAACAATATTTGAAAGGGGCGCATTTAAATAATTATTGATCGGACTATCGGCGATCACATTTTTTACAAATTCAATTAAAGCAATCGGATCACTATTTTAAAGCTTAATAAAGCTCAGTAACAGTTGCATAATGCCGCGAAGACCTAGATATTTCTTGTGATGTCAGGTTCTAGTTTTATGTTTGCCGAAAACATTTTTAATGAAAAATTCTATTGACAAGCAAAACACATTATGCAAGTTTTCTTGCTTGATGTCAAAATCGTTTCGGTAGGTTACGTTTGTCTGAATATAATTGGTTGATGCGTAGGCGGAACCATATGTTTCTTTCTTATTTCGTAAAGGCATTGAACTCACTTGGTCTCTGAAAATACAGTATATTACAAGCGATTTTTACCCAAACAAGTTATTGCTCCAAAATGTCATTAACTTGAAAAAGGAATGCCGTTAGCGAGCGCCGGATGACAAAATAATGCATATAAAATGCTTCCTTGTAAGAATAAAGTAACAATAATAAAAATATAAACTAATTTTTGAAAAAGTAAATAGCATTGAATTAAAACAGATGAGACGATTCTGTTAGGGTATTCAAAAAATACCCAGATGCCCCTCACCGATCGTTACTAAATGATATAAAAAAACTAGCGCTCTAGCTTAAGTTGTTCAAAAAAAACTGATTATTTTCCAGGGAGGTGGTACCTCCAAATTACGTCAAAATATTCGTTTGTTGAACATATGCTGATATAGAAAAAAAAAAAAAAAACTAGCGCCTTAGCTTGAGCCACTCAAAAAATTGATTTTTTAGAGGTCTATTTGGGTAATGGTATCCCCAAAATATGTCAAAACATTTGTCTCGCAAGTATCTGCAGATACCAAAAAAAAATATCACCCTAGCTTAAGCCGCTCAAAAGATTGATTTTTGGGAGGTTCTTTTGTGGGGGTTTCCAGAGGGGGTACCATTCAACAATGTCAAAATATTTGTCTCTCGAATATCTACAGCTATCAAAAAAAAAATTCACTCTAACTTCAGCCGTTCAAAACATTGATTTTTGGGGGACCCTGGAGGGTTCGTGGGGGAGTGGCCCAAAAGTATTTTGAGAGACAAAATTGCGTTTGCAGTTCAACAACTTTACACAAAAATTAGATTTTGATGTTTAGGAGAAGAAGAGCGTGCAAGATTAGGAAGAAAAAATAGGACAAAAAAAGAAAGAAAAAGAAAGAAAACCAAAAAACAAAAAGCTTCATCGCAGCCAAAAGTGGATTGGCAGGGATGAAAGGATATTTTAGGAATCATAATAATGTGAAATATGGTTTGCCGTACATAAGCCGTTCTTGAATGAAACCGCTTTTAATGCCAAACTTTCCGGACGCTTTTCGGGTCCCTTACAGAAATCGCAAAATATTGCCTCGAAATTTGGCACAAACATACAACTCATTAATCTCAAACTGCTATCCTTCATGAAGCTAGACCCAAGCATTCTCGAGTTGTAAGCAAAAGTCTGAAACTTCGCACTCGTTAGTTCGAAATGGCCAAGTAAAAACATACAAACACGCGACGCGAGAGTCGGTCGTTCCAATAAACAAAATGTTCTGTACTGCATTTTACAAAAATGAAAATGTGACCACTATCCTAATTTCACCATTTACTAGTAGCATACTTAGAAGGTGGGAAATTGCGCAAAAACCCCTCATCCTTGGTCTGTACCCACCCAGCAGTACTTAATACAAGTCACTACTTAAATTTAGAAAAACCCTCTCTCTGAATACTACTTTACAGTATAATAAGAAATTGTCCACACTTTAACATCAGCAGAAAAGTCACCCAGCACCACTAAAAAATCGGCTTCTGAGAAGCAAAAACTATTTTCATATCTTCACTATTTTGCGGCGGAAAACGAACAATCTCTGCCCTAATCTCGGCGTTCAAACAAGCGAAGACCTAGCTTTTTTTGTTTTCACAATGCTTACGGCCGAAAGTCCCCTTTCAAATTCTGCCTAAGCCATTTCTAAATCCTTTGTCAACGTCTCAAAAATTAGCTGTTGTTTCAACCGCAATACATTCTCACGTTTGACCTGATCTACTGTACAGCGCTACTTTAATTTCAACTATTTAATTTCTTTTCAAAACTACTGTTAATCGATGCGTAATTTTTGCGAAATTTTCGTCAACACCATATAATTAGACAACCAAAGGCGTGGCAGCTTCACAGTGAAAAGATTAAAACGAAAAAAATACTTTCAGATATTAGCTTATTCATAAAAATACAAGTCAATGTGTTTAAAAAAATGTGATGAACGAGAAATGACTGCACCGTGCACTTTGCAACCACGTAGGAGTTAGCAACAGTGCAAGTATCGAGAAAAACGGATTCTCTATCGAATACTTGGGAATTATTCCTTAAGAATTAAGCGTCCCATCATCGAATCTAGCTCCCCAATTAATTTTTAAATAAATACTATGATGTTGCTTGTAGAGGCCAACACTTTTTAGTCTTTATTTTTGACAATCATTGAGCGCTAGGAACTACAATATTTGTGGTTCTCACATCCTTTTTGGCAAATCATATGAGATACAGTAGCTGGACTTTGAAAAGAATCACAATTAATACGCAGTAGTTTACTCTTTATGTGTTTAGAGAAATCTTGGTTGTTTCCTTTCATCTACATCAATGTTTTTGTGTATATCCTTTAAGATATTTCGTAATCGAATGTATATCTTTTGAAATTAATAACTCATTCACTACGGTGGATAACCTGCGCATGAGCCAAAACAAAACTTAACATGAACAAATTGCAAAAATTACATGCCAAATATTTCTAAGATTCAAATCTACTATACTAATAATCATTTCCACAACACATAAAAAAACTAGCACAAATTTGTCTATACTAAGACTAAGGCGAATTTGGTCAAGTTGAAAATGCTGTGTACAGAGTAGTGTTGTAAAAAAACGGTTTTTTTTGAAGGGCGTTTTTTTACTTTGTTTTTTTTGTCGTTTTGTTTGTTTTGTTATTCGTAATTGTAGTTTTTAGATAATTGAGAATACTTAAATGGTCTTTAAAGATTTGGTTACGTACTGTACTTCTTTTGAGCAACATAGACCTAACAATTGCTTGCTGAGAGAATAAAATGCGGAAGTTTCGGTAGTTAAGGTAGAATGGCAACTCTGCTACTTTCTTACTCACTGACTGGTTTATTTCACAACAATTCGCAGTGGCGTCGCTAAGGATAGTGACACTCGGGATGGAATTTTGTGGTGTCACCCTTTATAATGCAAAAGGTGTTATTTTAAAGATAACGGTATTATTTCATTTCCGTAGATAGCGGTTGTTATTTGGCTAGCTCAATAAATTCTCATTGTAAGATTCGATAACTTAGGAGTATGAGCAGCACCGTTGCAGCACACGTTTATATTTAGGCGTGTAACTAGAAACCTGCAGTGAGGGAAAGGCTGTTTTAAGGGTCTGTAAGCTCCGCCGGAGGCCGTAGAGCCCCGAGCACTCAAAAAATCAAAAATTTTTTTTGCAAAAATAACTTAAATAAATAAATTGCAAAAAATAATTTTAGGCTTATTTCGATAAAATGCTTTTAAAACGTGGCATTTGGGAGAATTCTGGTGGCATAGAAATGAGCAAAAACATGGTTTGACTCTTAACCAGAAATCTGCAATGGGGCTGTTCTGGGGGTATGGGGACCGAGCCCAGCGCTCAAAAATTTCGTATTTTTTTGCAAAAATAACTTAATGTTTGGCCTATTTTGATAAAAATTGATGCTTTTGAAATGTGGCAAAGAAATTAGCGGTAAAAAACATCATTAAACTGGTAGCATACATGAGCAGTGGCTATATGGAAAGTGACTAATGATAAAAACCAATGTTTAATTTGTTCAGTGGGCATAAAGCATTTGATTTTAAAGTTTAAACTTTTGTAGGTAGCCGGCTTTAGTTGAAATTTACCAGGAGCAATTTAAGCAGCTTATATAACTTAACCGATCTAGAAAGTTATGCCTTTTGTGAAATCTCTTCGTCCATTGTGCCTGCTATTGTCTACTTTGGCCGGTTTTGGCTTTGGTTCACACCGTAAATTTGGCCATATCCTAAAATACATAAAATTTTACGCCACAGCAATACCATGCGATAGATTAACGTTTAAATCAAGCACTAATTACGAATAATTGTTAACACCACTAGTTAAAATCGAAATAGATGCAAATTAAGGCTCGAAAAACATTACACTGAGGGCAGTTAAATCATTAGTTTAAACTTAAATGACATATCTACGAAATATAACTCAATAAAAACAACAGTTTATGCGTTTTGACTTATAAGCAAGCGTAGCTCTAGCCGTTAATAACAACACTAAATCCAAAAAATCAACATAGATCCTGCAAAATAGACTTATAAAATTACAGAAGTTTAAAGAAGTGCTAATTTTGTCACAAATGAAGGAGATACAACTGTTCTATTTCAGCGCCGTCAATAATAACCTCGAATTTGATCATGATTTGATAACCGAAGATAAATACCACCATCTTAATTACATAATTCTCGTAGTTACTAGATAGCAACTCGAATTTACATCACTGAAAAAAGCAAACGAAAACCGAATTCTGACTAATTAAATTCTTTTTCAGTTTTTGCAAGCTTTTATCTGCTATTCAACTTTGATGTTACAAAGAGTCAACTGATTTAAAGCCTGAAAATACGCCCTATATCTTAACTATCACTGTTTTTGCATGCATTTACATAGGGCCAATGCGCAATTTTGACGTCCAGCGGCTTGACTAGCAGCAAGATGACGTCATGTGCGATCCATCAATAAGGGAATATTAGTTTTGATGTATTTTTTCAAGCTTTTAACCTGTTAAAGATTTTCACGGTTTTCAGAACCTGCTCGCTAAAGGGTGTTACAAAGCAACAATGTGGTATTATTTAAAAATAACAATTAAAAACAAAAAAAAACAAACTTTGTTTTTTTTATTTACATCACTAGTACAGAGGTGGAGTCCTCGAGGACGTTTTTGGTCTCAAGGACGTCCTCGACGACACATTTTGAAGTCCTATTAGCTTTGGTCTTGGCATCAAACCCTAGAAGTTCTCGAAAATGCCCTGTTCTCGGCTCGAGGGCAGCATTGTTTTTGATTAGTTGAAAGGAAAACAACGAAACACAAAAACTGCGTGAATTTTGGCATAGGCGTAGCCAGGATTTTTGATTGCGAAGTCCCAATCCGCAAATCAGATGCAATGTGACGTCATCAGAAATTTTCAAAAAGAGAAACTTTTTATGTACAAAAGTATCTTAGATAGAAAAAATAAGAAGCCTGGGTTAGTTCGTAAACAGGATATTGCAAAAGGGGAGGACTTGAACTAAAAGTTAAGGTTTTCAAAATATGTGTTAAATTTTATTGTGGAGGCGCGGTGAAAAGGTTAAGGTATCACAGACGAGGGCCTGGGAGAGGAATCCTCAGCCGCCAATGGCTCTGGGCGATTTTTTTAATTTTTTGTAATTTTTGGTAAAATAGCTATTTTAATGCCAGTTGGATCAGATTTTGAATGTTTTTAGAGCCAATTGAAAGAACTAAATTTTTTGGAGCTGAGAATTAATAGAAAAAATTAAAATTTTCAGTCCTCCCTTTGCTAATTCGCGTTTAAATGATAATTCGCGTTTAAAATCAAGCATTTTTTGGATAAATTTTGTAATTGACATGGTCCAGTAAAGGAAGCAAGGTACCATTGCCTTCTGCAATATATTTGGCAGTAAGTCATAATTTACTCGAAGATATATTTTCATTAGAGATTTTTGTTTTGTCCTGAAAATAACCAGTTTTAGAATTATACGACCAGGGGGCCCGAGGCGCCTCAATTCAAATTCAACAATTTGTTCAATAAACATTTTTGCAAGCTTTTTTTTGGTATTTTGTCTCGCAAAATTGGCTAGATGGAGGTGGATCGTTATTTAAAGTTAGTACATTAGATGGTTACTAGTACTGTAATCATGCTATTGCATTTAGTTTATAAAAAATGTAGATGAAGGCCACAAATTGCGACTTTGGGGAAAAAAAACTTGAATTTCTCGAGAGTTATACATTTCAATTCATTGACAAAAATTTGAATTGAGGGGCCCGTGCCTCCCTGGTCGTCAACATTAATATTTTTGTTAATTACTGTTGTACGCTAAAATGCTAAAAGAAACTGAAATTGAATAAACAAAAGGGTATGCTGCCATCCTTTTTATCATTGGTGGCATTTCAATTGAGGGGCAGCGAGCCCCCTTGCCCCCCCTTTGGCTACACCTGTATCTTTTGACCTGTCAATTCGTTTCCTTTCCCTGTTTGAAAAGCAATAGAATGTGGTAGCTAAGTCGTAGTAAACCTTATTTTCAATGGTATTGTGTAAAAGCTCTAATCGGTAAATGAGGGGGAAAAACGCAATGTAAATAGTTCGTTGTATTTCCGCTAATAATTCCGGCGCGGTTGGTACAAACAGCAAAACACTAAAACCATTTAGGGCCATAGCAAGGGATCCCAGAGTCCGGAAACAAATATTTTTACGTTGCTAACACTAAAACATGACCGTGCTGTGTAAATGCAGAATCAGACGACAGTATGTCCGTGATAGTGAAAGGCAATGCAGTTATCTGGGATGGCTTATGATATACTAAATATGCTACATTTCGTATAGCCCTGCTACCACTAACAAATTTAACGTTACTTGAGAACGACAGCTATTGTTCTGAAAATACACGAGCGAATATTGCGAAGAATTAGTTTTGAGACAAGAAAGAACAACTGTAATTTTTACGTGTCTTCAAATTGTAGGTTTTTTGAAGGAGGGCCCCGAGGTGAATGCCTCCAATGCTTTCCTCCTTAATACGGCCCAGCTGGGATTTTTAGATTCAGTAGCGTACGCAAGATTTTTGAAAGGTGGGGGTCATAAATTATCCACGAAAAAAGTTGCGCTAAAACAAACATAGTTTTATGATGAGCGCAGGTAAGTTGAGCTAAAACAAGCAAGAGCAGCTGCTATCATAGGCGTAGCCAGGATTTTTGATTGGGGGGGGGGGAGGGAGAGCAGTTAAAGAAATCACATGCTACGACGTCATCAGAAATTTTCGAAAGAGGAACTTTTTGCGGGACAAATATAATTATCGTAAAATGGAAGCCCAGAAGCCGTGGTCTGGTTTACAAAAGTTAAGAAGTGAAAGTATCTAAATCGGGAGAAGTGTTTATTGATTTAGTGTAACTAAAATGCATCGCAGACATGGGTCTGGGGGCGTTGCCCCCAGCCGCCGGAGGCTGGTGGGGAGGGGGGGCAAATCCCTCCGCCGCTATGCGTTTTTTTGTAACTTTTTGGAAAAAAGTTTTTTTAATGCCATTGGATCACATTTCGCACGTGTTTAGAGCCATTTGAAAGAACTAGATTTTTAACATTTGAAAGCCAATTGAAAAAATAAATTGTTCAATCCTCCTTTTACTTACAATTTAAGTCTAAAACACGTTTGAAATCTTGCATTTTTGGTTTAAATTTTGTGAGTGATTTCGCCGGGTTGGGGAAAGTAAGGTACATTGCCTCCAGCAATATTTTAGCAGTAAATAATAATCCACTCGAAAATTTTCCTAAGAGATATTTGTTTTGTCGTGGAAATTGACCAGTTGTCGGAGTACATGTACGGCGAGGGAGAAAGGCCTCCCAAATCGAAGTTTACTAATTTGTTCAATAAGCATTTTGTTTTGCTAATTTTCTTAAGTATTTTGTGAGTAAAAACTGGCGAGGTGGAGGTGAATTGTTATTAAAAATGATGCAATAGATGGTTGCGCCTACACATCATGTTATTCCCGATCCAGATTTATATTATGCTAGGCCCCTGGCACTATAAGGACTTTCGCAACATCTCTCTGCCAAAAATAAGTGAAGAACAAAAAAGAACTTACCATCTAAGCGCAAGGCCCCTGGCACTGTGCCAAATGGCAAATTCGGCGTTATTGCATTACCTTCATGAAAAGGATAGATGAGTGCCTGAGATGGCAAATATAGGACAAAATTCCTAATTTTACCTGGGTTACACATACAGCACAAACTGATTGGCAAAAATTGAATTGAGGGGGCTCGGTCGTCAGTATTATTTTTAATTATTGTTGTACGCGTTTATGATGTACGCGAAAAATGCTAAAAAAACTAAAACTGAAAAAAACAATAGGCTTTTCTGTCACATTTTTACCATTAATGAATTTCAATTGGGGGGCCCGCCCTCCTGTTACGCCTATGGATGCTATTGCTGTATGTATTAGCTTGCCATTGCTGGAGCCTATAACATTGCTTTAAAAAAATGAAAAAAATAAATAAAAATATACTTTACTTGCGAGCCAAAGGGCCTTGGCACAGTACCCTCGTTCCTAAATACGCCCCTGCTTAGATTACTTTTTGCAGTTAAATAACTTATGCTAAATTTTACAAAGTGTCTTTTGGCGGCCAAAACGTATGCGCTTATTCATTGATAGGTATTAGATGCAAGACTATGGAGAAACATCTCATGAACTGAAACGTAAAGAAAAGATTGGCTTAAAATTAGGATTGATAAAATAGTGTAGGCAAACTAAAATTTTTCTAACATTTAAGGTATTTTTCTTTTTTCAAATTGCTTTGAAAATCTAATTGTGTAATCTCCTATAAAAGTCACAAAAATTGCTATTTTTCTGAAAAAAAATTCACTAAAATTTTTCACCGGAGGCGTGGAAACTTTGCCCTTTCCCCAGAACCTCGTTATTTTCATGGACTTGAGCTTGCAAGAACGGTATCTCATTTCATTTCAAAATATAAATTTACAGTATTTTGCAATGCTTGTAGATAACAATGTTGTAGACGCCGTGCAAAACTTAAACAATATGATAATATTTAAAAATTTCTGTAAAAAGAAAACGTTTAACCAAATAATAAGGTTGTGTTTGAGAAACTTCTGAAAAAGCGGGGATCCATAATCAGTGGACGTTTGCATCGGGGCCCTAACTGATGAAATTAAGACCTTAAAATTGACGATTTCCACGTTTAGAATTTGTAGCTATTAGTTTTCCCCATTTCCAATTCACGAGTTAAGGCCTTAATTGTTTCATTATCACGATATCGCTACGGAAGGTAATCAACATTCCTGCTAACGTGTAAAACTTTAAAATGACATTTATTATTTTTAGAAGCTTCTATTTTCGAATTATTATGAAAAACTGCTTTTTCAAAAATTCATTATTTCTAGAAAATACTAAAATTTCCAAATGCAATATATAAATACTCTCGCGCAAAATATAATGGAAAATTTTCCGACCATAATTTAGAAAAAATTGTGTTCTTGGGCCTTGGCTTTGGCCTCGAGTATTTCTGTCCTTGGCCACTAGGGTGTTTGTTCTCGAAAAGTCGGTCCTTGGCCTTGGCCTTGTTTTTTCAAGTATTTGGTCTTGAAGGTTGTGTTCTCGACTCCACTTCTGGTTGTTAATTACGTTAGAATTCCCCACTTATTAATTTTACCTTTTGCGACACAGTGTTAAACTAACTACACTATTACTACTGCATGTCTCAAACAAAATTTTGAAAGGTTGGATAAGCTGATCTTTCACTGTACTATATTTTTGTCAATTTCTGAGCAATTTTGTACCTGCGTTTTGTTCTAATGCAACTTGCGAAACGAAAAAAAAAGCTTCAAGTATGATAAAACTGAAAACCACGATTATAATATTGCTTATTAACAATTTACTTAGGGTGCTGAATATTGTTTCTGATGCAGAGTTAAGCTTTCTAAAGGTAGATTTTCACAGTTGCTAAAACACTCCCTGTCAAGAGTTCGCTGAATCAGTGGCTAAATACAATAGGGCAAAAATTAATCTCGTGGTTAAAAACACATCCGCAGTCTTATTCATGTACCTTCAAAAGTTTAACTAAGAAATTTAGTTTTTTCATTATGTAGTATAATCTAGACAATTGCTTCAAGAATTTTTTTAACTTATGGTGGAATCTTTGACTAAGCTTATGTTCGCGTTTGTTTTTACTGTGGATTTACTCGTTATTCGTTTTATTTATACTTTGTTTTATTTCAGACAACACCGGTCCATAAGCGTAAAAAGAAACAGGATAAGCAAAAACAAACGAAAATAAGAGGCTTTATATTATGTACAAACAACATAGCACTTAGTTACAAATTACACCAGACGAGTGCGATTGTAGTTCACATAATTTGGACAATGGACAAACAGAAATTATTCGAATTCATAACAGACTTTATTCAATTATTAGGAGACTTCCAGCATCCTTGCACAAGTCCATAAATATTACAGCGAATAAGCGCTTGGAATGTTGAGGTATCTGCAGCTACGAGACCCTCATTGGCATTCATAAAACAAGGTATGCTATGCAAAATTCTCTACGCATCATTGTAGCCCACACGCATGCGACCAAACGTATATAGCGTGTAATTGTGCCATAAATGACAACTAAATACGGGAGTACAGTAAGAACGAAACAACGTATTTTTTAATGGTACTTGAGCATTTTATTTATTTCAGTCGCAATTTATTCGCGTTTTGGGTCATCATGATCGAGCAAGGATTGGTTTATGAGAATTCCCAAGTTCCGCACATTATCAGAAAATTTTATTTTAGTGCCAGAAAGAAAAATAGAAGAGGTCGAAAACAGTTTAATTACTTTAGAAGGAAAAGCTACTCCAACAGTCTTCTTAACATTAAATAAGATTTTATGAATGTGCACGTAATCACTGCAGCTATCAATAAGTTCTTGCAAACCTTCAATACTATGGCTAAAGCAACAGTTGTCAATTGCATAAATTAAATGATTGTGACAATCATCTCCCGCACAACAACCAGTAGCAATTTTGTAAAGACAGTTTGACTGTTGATCAGTATATACAGAAAATAGTAGGGACTTAGGACACGAACTTTTCTAACTCCATTAGTTACATTGAAAAATAAGAATAACTTCGCCATCCATCGCACCCTCATAGTTTGATTTGTATGCCAGAAATATAGAAGACGAACAAACCATAATGAAACATTCCAGTTAATTAACTTCCTAAATAGTAAAGAATGATTGACCTTGCGGTATCGAAAGCCTTTGACTCATCAAGAAGTACAGCAAAAATAGGGCTGCATTTGTCAATCTAAGAAGACACACACTATTTTTGGGAAAAAAAAACACGCATATCTGTGCTATGATGTGCTTTAAACCGAAATTGATCCTGAGTTGTACGAAAAAAGGTTTTAATGCGACTTAACCTTTTCCGTGCCGTGGGTATATTTACATACCCAGAAGTTTGTTTAGGTTTAGCGCCATGCGTATATTAACATACCCATTCCGTTATCCGTTTTTGATCTCTTGCTAAGTGGTGATAAAGAGCTACAAACTAACTGGGAAATTTCTTGCAGTCTGTAGCATCATTAGAAGCCAATTTTTTTGAAGCAGAGCTGTTTGGTGTTTGAAAACAGTGATCTGAAGTACGGCAAGCTGGGTACATTGGAAAAATTGTTGAATATGGCTAGCAGCCACCTAAGTGCTCTATCACTACAGAAACTAACTAAGGACATCAAATGTGAGCCTAACAGTGCAAAGAACTCATTTCGGAGTAAAAACAACATTTTCAGCAATATTTTATGTTTGTTGGGGTGCAAAAACTGCTGAAAATGTTCATTTTTTAGAACTTTTTTGGCACTTATGCTTTGTTTCACTTATTATTATTATTATTTTTTTTTTGATAATAAAATAATTGTGCTGAACTTACTCTTTCTAACGATGCCTTGGTGAAAGTTTTCCTACAACTATTGAAGAAATAAATCCACTTCTTAGTTTGACATCAAAATTTTGAAAAACTTAAATGGCACTATGCCAATAAAAACTCAACTCTCCCACGTACAATATTTCAAAACTTTTATCTAAAATTATTAAACCTCTTATGACCAAACGCTTCAGTGTCAAAAATTCAATTGATTTTATAGATCGCATTAAAGATGTTGTTATTGAAGAAGATGATATTTTGGTGTCGTTTGATGTTGTGAGCCAGAGATGGAAACCATTTGGGTCGACCGGCCGGTTGGTTTGCCGGTCGGGTCGAGATTCTTCGACCGGCCTGTCAAACCGGTTGAAAAGCCGGTCAAATTCTTCTTTCTAGCAATTGAAAGACATCTAAGCACCAACCGAAATATACATAATATTTTATCATAAATAAAACTTTTTATAAAAAACAGTGTTAAAGAACCACACCTTCTGAAAACACTTGTTGAATGGTTTCAAGCTGTAAGTAATATGCTCTGACCATTAAGACATGCACATCCTGGGGCGTATTTAGGGTAGGAGTATTGTGCCATTCCCCCCCCCCTTTTGTGCCACGACACAAAGCAAAAAAGTGCAAAATATACCTTAAAATCGCGTAATCAGATTATAATAAAGCATGTATGTGGAAGAGGCTTGCGCTACCTGGCATTTTAGCATCATTTTAATCAGCTTAAAAGTAGAAGTAAAGCAGGTTTCAGATTTTTTAGTACACGCTAAAATCTTGCCGCTTTGAAAAGCTTTAGTCAACTTAAATTTACCACACTCTACAATGGGCAAGAAAAACATAGCTCTTATTTTTTTTATATCTAACTAGTTATGGCTTGTTCTGAAGTAGCAGCATTTCTACAAACTGCTGGGGAACATTATATTTCGAATATTTTCTAGCCAATGTCGTAACAGTTTAGTGTTTGCTGCTCGGCAAATTGCAAATAATATGTCACCAATAGCTAAAAAATTGTACCTTTATTTTTTGGCCTTTTCCATGATATGGAGGACACAAGGCTCGGGGCCAAGGACAGCCCTTCCGAGGACAGACCCTCTCGAGGCCAAGCACCAAGGACACAGGCGCAAGTGTTCTCCAAAAAAAAAAGGTCTTCAAAAACTTTTTTCAGCCAATCTCCAAAAAAACGTCCTCCAAAAAATTTTTTTTGGTGAGGTACAAAATTTAACAATACAAAAAATACTGCTGTCCTCGAACCGAAGACAGGGCAATTTTCGAGGAAATGAGGCTTCGAGGCCAAGGCCAAGGACTTGATTTTCGAGGCCAAGGACTACAAAATGTGTGTCCTCGAGGACGTCTTCGAGGCCAAGGACGTCTTAAAGGACTCCACCTCTGCATAATATCATTAGAAAGAGCGTCTAATAATTTAGCTTGTGCCCTCCAGTTCTTTTTATGCTTATTTTGTGCACGTTTTGCGCAGCTCAAAACAGGTCTTTCAAATTGAAACTTAACCAAAAAAGGTCTTAAAATTGAGTTATTTTTGCAAAAAAACGCAAAAATTTTTTTTCGTTTTTTTCTGAGACTCCCGTGCAAAATCATAAATTTTAACACCTCACCCATGTCCCTCCCCCCCTTTTGAAAATTTTTCATTAGATACATTGAACAGTGAACAAAAAATTTCTGTGAAAAAACCGATCGACCGGGCCGGTCAGAAATCGGTCGACCGGCCGGTCAACCGGCGATGATTTTGAAATTTACCGGTCGGGTAGGGTCGAGAAAATCCTGACCGGTTCCATCTCTGTTGTGAGCCTTTTTACTTCTTTACCTGTTGATTGCGCTAATAAGTGTATTTTTGATTTACTCGTGGTTGATGTTTCTTTGCCTACACGTACACAACTCAATGTTCATGACATAAAAGCTGGCCTTGAAATCTGTTCAAATTCCACTGTTTTTTTCTTTTCAAAACGTTTTGTATATACAAACGTTTGGTACTCCCATGGGATCACGCATCTCTACCATTGTGGCTAACATCTTCATGGAGCATATGGAGAAAGCCGCACTCACGACATTTCACACACCACCTAAACTCTGGCTTCGATATGTAGATGATACATTCTGTGTATTAAAAAAAGAGCGCATGACAGAATTTCACCAACATATCAACTCGGTTTGTCAGCATATACAGTTCACTTGGAAGAAGAGCAGAATCTCTCTTTACCTTTCTTGGATGTTTTAGTTATACGACACGACCAAACTCTTCGCACACAAGTCTACCGCAAACCTACCCACACAGACGGATACCTTCACTTTGATTCTCATCATTCTCAGCACCAGAAACTCGCAGTTACTAAGACACTACATGACAAAGCTAACACACACAACACCATCTCAGCAGATGCACGATACGAAACCACCCATGTTCTGTCTGTTCTACAACTCAACGGTTTCCCTCTCCGGCACTCCTATCCCATCCCCAAAGTCTAAGAGCGGAACACAACACAGCATCTTATGCACTTCACCTCCATACCTTATGTACAGGGTACTTCAGAATGTATCGGTCGTATTCTTAGCGAAGCTGGTGTGAAAGTTGCGATGAAGCCGGTTAAAACCATTGGTAACATTCTTACCTCACCCAAAGATCCTATTGCAGAGCATGAAAAAGTCGATTAGTTTATAAAATACCTTGTGCTGATTGTGAGTTTGCGTATGTGGGGCAAACGATACGGGATTTAAAAAGTCGTGTTGCAGAACATAAAAGAGCCGTCAAAAATGCAGAACCAGAAAAATCCGCTTTATGTGAACATTAAATGTTGTTTGATCATCGTATTAATTGGGAAGAATTCACTGTTTTAAAATATGTTAATAGTTATCGTAGACGGTTAATTGCTGAAAGTTGGTTTATCAATGCCCACACTAACGTTATCAACCGCTCGGATGATGAGACATTGCCATCAGTGTACCGATCTTTAGCCAAAAGTGCTCAGTAAATATTTTATTGCTAATTTCTTTTTTTTTACCATATATGACTTAGCCACGTTCTCTCGTTTCATCACAGTATAGCAATTGAATTTTTACGTTTTGTTAAATTAGCCCTAGCTCGCAAGTTGATCGTTATGACTTTATAATCATGTATAACTCACTTAATTTACTCGGTTCTTTTGATATTTTGTAGTAACTTATCTGCGTCATGTACTGCTTGTGCTAGTATTGGAGGAGTGTTCGACACTTCTCTAACTCAACTTCTCAGGATGCTCGGCGTTTTCAGCTGAGCGAAACGTCATGGTAATAAATTAGCGTTCTGCTAAGCGTGTGCCTTTTACCGGAAGAACAGTTATTAGGCTAGCCTACCTATAGTGCAGTTGCTAAGGCATCTGCCCTACCTTGCTCAGACATGTTCTTGCATGCTTATGAAGTTTTGCCTTACAAATCTTTTTGAAATAACTCATTTGCTGGAACAGATTCCCTGAGCGAGGTTTACCATTGGTAATCCATTTTAAGTAGTCATGCCTTGTAATTGAATTAGCTTGTTTGACATTCGAATTCCAACCTAGCACGTGCGATCCACATTCTTGAGACGTGATATTATACTTTAGAGGAGCAGATGCCGTCAGAAGCTCATTAATAACATCGTGATAAAATTTTTTAATCTCAGATTTATGAGAGGCATCAGAACAAACAGGGTTTTGTTCTAATGCCTGTCATAAATCTGAGATAAAAAAATGCTCCCACCAGTTGTTTTGTCTTCACATTGTATTTATATTTTAAATCTTGTGAAAGCTCATTCCAATAAACTTTATTGATGTTGTGAGTGTTGCAGGTTGATTTGACCCTACTAAGCTCAGGTAGCTGGGAGCAACTGATATTTACTGCAAGAGGTGAGTGATCAGAAGATATGCAACGGTGTGGATGTAAAAAATGTGGAAAAAAGCGTACTTAAACCTAAAAGAAGAAACGTACAAAGCAATTCTATTTGAGTAAGCGTTATAAGGCCTAGGGTGACTGCAAATATTAAATAAAACCTGCTGGCCTACCTGTAAAATGAATGATTAAATATTTAATTAACTCAATTATACTATTGTTATAAATCCTGTGCTCTGGTTTATCGACCAAAAAATGAAGCTTTTGCGTCTAAACACGCTCTTGAAGTTATAGCTGGATTAATGCTCTGATGATGAAATTGAAAAAGCGAAGGATGAGCTTTATAATCACTTTCTTCAAGAATTTCGACCAAACAACTTAAGCAAAAAACTTAGACAAGGTTCTCATAAACCAAAGATGAATATCAACGATATGGTGGAGGTTTTTCATGTAAAGAACACTTTAGAAAATTTTGCTACGGCACTGTTTGTGACAGTCACATCAAATTTTCCATCTCTAGATTTAAGTAATATTGATGCAGCTCCAATGCACTGTGACATTATTACCTTGAAAAAGATTTTTAGCAATATAGAATGGATAAGGCAGTCGAAATATCTGACATTAAACGTCTCAAACAGGCTATAGTGGATTTAACTGCAATGATTAAAGAAAAACCCATATCACAATTCCTGATGTCCCATTATCGGCTCAAAATGATATCTCTCAAGCTCCCAATAATTCACATATGAACTTCTGTCCGCAACCAAGTAATTCATCTGTGGTGACGTCCCCCACCAATAAAACTAAGGGAAAAGATAAAAGCAATTTTCCATCTTCTTCAAATAGGGATGGACATGTAACTGATCCTAATGATAACAACAGTAACTGGCACACTGTTGAAAAACCCAAAGAGAAAAAAGTTTTATTTGTGGATAAGAGACAATCTAAAGAACTGAAAAACATCAAACCTCCTGCAAAGCCGGCAGAAGTTTTTGTCTCTCGGCTTAGTCCAGACACTGATGAGAAGGAGATATGTGACTATGCTAAAGCTCAATATCCTCTTTTATCTCATGTTGAACGCACAAAGCTCAGTATCAACTACAACGCTTACTCATTCTTGAAAGTTGTCATCTCTGGAATCCCATACAAAGAATCTTTAAGTCTTGAAAATTGGCCTGAGGGAGTGCTTGCGAAGAGATTTTACATTGCTTCTTTGAATGCTGGGTAGATATCTCATAAGATCTCAGAATCTTCTGCTAACAGTAATAAAGAACTTTCAATTGCTCAATATTAAAACTTGTTTCCTTCAACTTCAAGGGTATATCTTCCTCTCTTGCTAATATACAAACTCTGTGTAATGCTTTTGATATTATTTTTCGACCAGAAACTTGGTTAACCGGCGAAATATTGAGAAATTGAACTACATTGCTGACACTTATTTAGCTAACGGAAACTATTCTGTAGATTTTGAAGATAGCATACTTACTGGAAGGCCTTTTGGTGGGCCTGCAGTGTTGTGGTATAAATCATTAAAAGTTTTAATTTTAAAAAAATGATGCGGATGAATCCATAATAGGAATTAAAATACGCCAGAAAGATAATAACATGTGTATACTAGACGTATATTCACCATTCTGCTGTTATGACAATACCGGCGGACAGTATTGGGCATTAACTCGTTAATTCGTTTACAACAAAGTTAAGTTTTTCATTAATGAGTTAAATCGTTAAAAAGCTTTTGTGATTCAACTTATTAACTATAACTTTCGTTAAACTCTTTTAATGTTTACGTTAATACGTTAAATTTCTGGGCTACACCATGCCTCTTAATGCCATAATCATAATAAATGTTTGCAATCAAGCATTGTGCCGTAATGATTTTACCCTTTAAAGTGATTACCATTACGCACAAAGTACACTGTGATCTCACCATAATGATTTTCAACTTCCAATAATATTTCATCAGCATGAGAAGATAAACATTTGACTAGCTAGATACGACGATCGGTCAAGTATTAGCGGACATAGCAAGTGAACGAACATTTATCTAGCGCCTCATGGAGTTGGAGACTTAGAGCAGTTAGCGCAGCAATGGCGAAGGTGAAGACGTAAAAATGGAGAATACTAATATTGCTTCAATTGAGATAGAGAGTAATGATGAAGAAGAATCGCTGTCCCCTTGGCCTCGATTCAAGAAGTTCATGCGGTTTAAGAAGGCAAATGTAAATAACTACTTATTTGAATGCAAACTCTGCATTCCAAAAGTGCATGAAATTCGGGCTCATAAAAGCTGTTACAACAATGAGAAAAGTCACTTTCAGAAAAAGCATCCTAGTAGATTGAAAGAAGTAGAGGATGTTTGCAAGACTGCTTCATTAATTCGTCGCAAAAAAAGATCTCATTCCTTGGACCTATAGCTGCATGCCAGTATGGTTCTATAAAATTCAGTACGAATAGCGACGTACAACAGCTATCTATCACAGGAGCATTTCGAAACTGCGAAAATGGTTCATACGTTTCGCAAGCAACTGTTAATAAAGCTCTGATAGACATGAATTCGTTTTCATAGAAACAAAAGAATAAAATACAAAAAAGCTTCCTCTGTGTCTACCTTTATTAGAATAGTAAATACCATAGTAACAGAAACCAGAATGAGTAATTTTTATCTCGTATGGAAATGGAATCATTTTATTGGGCGTCAACTGCAGGTTAATGTTGAATTAAAAAAAAATTAACGCATTGACTTTTAAATTTAACGTGCGTTACTATTGCTTTTCAGTTAACTACTTAACTTTAACTGAGTTAAAAAATTGCTTGAAAATTCTTAGCGAATTAACTTTTAACGAAGTTAACGTTTCTCATTAACTTGCCCAACACTGCTGACAGATACCTACAGTATCTTGCCAAACTGAATGAGAATGTACAAACTTATGCATATTAGGAGATTTTAATGCAAGAGATAGTAATTTATTTGGGTTCTTACTTGATCAATGTTATGAAGGCAGTGGGTATTAATTTACAGACAAGGAGTTTTTCCGCAAGATACGCTTACCAATGTTAGCGAAGCTCATGGATCAATATCCTGGATTGATCACAGTTTAACCACTAAATCAGTGCATCAGGCTGTTGAATGGATTGCGATATTGCATGGCTACATTCTACATCCACGCTAACCAGACTGACATACTTTTGTAAACACCTTTATAAGCACTCCTTTAAAATATCGCTCTCATTGTTCAAATATCAAAATTTTGAAAACAGTTTGGTTAGTATGGATATGGACCTAGGAAAAAAGATGAAAAATGTACATTTTTTACGTTGAGAAAAAGCACGTTTTAACAAAAAGCGGAATAAATATAAGATAATGTATAAATTCACTTTAAAGGCGAAGCATATCTTATGTAAATGAATACTGAAATTTCGACCTTTCTTTTTTCGTTAAGCAATTTTTGTTAATTCTGTCCGTTTTTCATCATTGCTGGACAGTTCTGTCCTTGGTTCGAGGACAGCATTATTTTTCGATTGGTTGAAAAATGAAATAACCTAACAAAAATAACCTACACTTCTAGTTTGTCAATTCGTTTTCTTTTCTTATTTGATAAATGTAATGTGATAGCCAAGCCTCAGTGAACCATAGTTTGAATGGCTTTGTGTGAAAGCTCTAATCGGATAATGAGGGGTAAGAAGCAGTGTACAATCGTTCTTTTTATTTCTGCTAATACTTTCGGTGCGGATGGTACAAGCAGCAAAGCACTAAAACCACCCAGGGCCATAACAAAGGAACCAGGGGTCCGGACAGGAACATTTTCAAGTTGCTAATTCTAAAATGTTACCGTGCCTATCTAAATGTGCATTCAGAAAAAAGTATATGCGTGGGAATGAAACGTAATACAGTTATAAGGGATTTCCTATATTTATAAGCTAGAAATGGCAAAGTTAATGAATAGAATAAATAATAACATGATATCTCCAACCAAAGCCAACGATTTTTAGTTAATTAGCCAATGTCATGATCACGGAACACGATTGAGAAACAACCGAAATTATTGCTTACCTCGAGTTAGAACTAAATTAGGTCAAAATATGACAATTTTTTCAGGAAGAAAAATATGGAATGGCATTAACAAACAGCTTAAGGAATTATCATTTCGAACATTAAATAAAACTTTCAAAGATCAATTAATTTCTAAGTACCATTCTACAACCTGACATTGTTGACAACTATGCAAAATGGCAACATTTTGCAATACCTTATCTTCCAAACAGTTTTGGTGGCTGTCAGATTCTTTCTATACGGTTTATTTTGAAATGTTTTGTAACTACTCTGTATAAAAGTGGGAATTCATATCTTTGTAACAGTTTCTTTGTTTGCCTTCAAGCACCACTGTCTTTGCTTGAATAGGACTAAGCTTTGCGTTTCTGTCATCGCTATTCTTTTATTATTTTTTATTGCGCATAAAACGCCAGCCATTTTTTACGACATTCTGTTATATTATAGATCCTTGTATGTACGTGGTATATATTGTAATCGTTATTGCACTGTTTCACAATATTTTCTATTTATGTTTGATTTTGTAACAGACTCCATGACCTTGTTAGAATAGGATCAGGCAATGTAAATCCCTCATCGCTTCTACTAGTAACATAGTCATGACCTTCTGCTATACGAGTATAGCTGCTGCATCCTTGAACTGTAAATAGTGTATTTAGTGTACATATTTTTTTTCTTTTCTTTTTTTTTTTAGTCTGCTTTTGGTTTGGAATAATTGCTTGTATTTTTAGTAGGGTTGATCAAATTCAAAGCTTTCCAAGTTTGAAATTCTTGCGTCCAAAAAACTACGGTACGAATTCCGAAATTCAATTTCGCTAATATTAAATTTAAGTTACATTTCACATCGAATTTTAGAAAAAAAAATTTTTTTTTAAGTCATATTTCAAGTTTCTTAATTGATCCAACAAAAGACCCAACCCTACTGCTTTTCAGGAATTGGCCAATCTAGATCATAACAGTAACGATGCCAGACCTATATTTTGAGACGGAAGTGCAGGTGATGGTTTTAGTCCTTCGCCATCACCTCATCAAGAACTGTGTCTAATGTACATAATTTATCTCGAAACTGTATAACTGCTTGTGTAATGCGCATGATTCAGTCGCTGTGCTTGATGAAAAAAATAAATAAATGGTAAATGGTATTAAACTAAGTATGTTAGTATATCCCTAATCAGAGTTGTAAGTCAGGCTGGGCTTTTCGTGTCGGGTTCGGACTTAGAATTGACAATATATCAAGCTAAATTCAGGCTTGATTTACGTACTTGCCGTATGTTTTAATTTTGGTGCTACATTTTGCAACCTTAAAAGACGACTTCGTTTAAGCATTAATACATTACTGCACAGTACAAAATTATCATTATTATTGAGTCACAACAGATCAGCAATAAGTAGGTTCATTATAACCGCACAGGAGCAAAAACCGTACACATTTTTCAAACTTAACTTAACTTTTGGGTTTTTTGAGCTTGTTACGGCTTCAAACCACTTTTCGGGCTTGGGCTTGGCTCGGTCCTGCAGCCTACTAAGCAGCCTGTTTACAACTCTGCGCTGATATAATTAAAAAAACTTATCTCGAGAATGCCAACTTTTTCTGAAAATACACGAGTGAATATTGCACAAACTTTGTGGTGAGATAAGAAAGAACAACTCCAATCATTAGCAAGCGGTCTGGGGATAAAGTTGCATTTGCTGAACAATTTTTGAACTGAAAATCGCCGCAAAGAATTCCAAATAATAAACTACTGCATTAAAAAAAAAACTGCACAAAGAATTTGTAAAAAAGCAAGCGTGAAGGTAACTTAACTACTGTTCAAATGCCGGCTGGAAAAATGACACGAAGTCTTCCAGATGAGAAGGTGAAGCTACCGCAAAAAATTTGCTCATTTTTAGAAAAAATAATGATTCGTTTTTTTACTTTTCTACAATTGTAGGGCTTTTGAAGAGGTCCCCATGGCAAATTGCAAATGTTTCTAACGCCTTCCTCCTAAATACAGCCCTGCTGGGATCCTCAGGTTACTTTTTCCATGCGTTATCTTTTACAAGGTGCCTTTTGGCGGCCGAAACGTACGCGCTCATTCATTAATACGCAATAGGCAGTTGATGCGAAACCATACAGAGGCATCACCTGCACTAAAACGTAAAGAAAAGATTGGCGTAAAATAAAAATAGGGAAAACGTGAGAAAACTTAAGTTTTTCAATTTAACTCTTACGGTAATTTTTTGTTTTTCAAATTGCTCCGAAAATCTCACTGTGAATCTTTGCTTAAAAGTCACAAAAATTGTTAGTTTTTTGAAAAAATAATCAGTAAAATTACTCAACGGAGGCATGAAACTTTTGCCTTCGTCCCCAGAATTCGTTTTTTTTTCCAAGGACTTGAGCTAGTAAATACCGTGTATGTTACCTCAATTCATTTAAAAACATAAATTTACAGTATTTTGCGGTACTTTTAGATAGCAATATAATAGTTGCTAAGTAATATTTAAAAATTGCAGTTGATAAGATTTAAAAGGTTCATTGAAAAGATGTGGTTAAACCAAACAATAATGAAAGGTTTGTTTTTGAAAAACTATTGGAAAGTGAGAATCCATAATCAGTAGCCGTTTGCTTCGGGGCGCTAACTGATGACGTTAAGGCCTTAAAATTAACCATTACCACGTTTGAAATTTAGTTATTCCGTAATATGAGTTACGGCTCTGATAGTTTCATTATACCACAATGCCTCTACGGAACATAAACGATATTGTTGCTGTCGCGTAAAACTTCAAAATAACATTTGTTTTTGTTTTTTTTCTTGAAACTATTTTCGAACTATCATCAAAAGCTTAACGAAATGAAATATATATTAATACTTTCGCGCTGAGAAATAATAAAAAGTTTGCCGACTATAATTTTCAGAAAAATTGTGTCCTTGGTCATTGGCCTCGACCATTCCTGTTCTTGGCCTCGCGAAGGACTGTTCTTGAAAAGTCGGTCCTTTGCCGCGTTTTTTTTTTTGTTTCTTGAGTCCTTGGCCTTGGCCTCGATGGTTGTGTCCTCAACTCCACGTCTGGAGTGTCACAAAACGTAATCATTATTTCATTTTTCTAAAGAAATTTTTTTAAAGAATCAAAACTTCAAAAATTGTTGAAATGATTCATTAAATATTTAACTAATCAGCAAAATTCAAAACTCCGAATGTGATTTTAGCTGTTTAAAACACTTGGAGCAACTGCAGCAAAATCTTGTCAAAATTAGTCGTCAGGGCCGTCGCTACCAGGGGCAAAGAAGAACATACCCTCTGATAGATGCTTTGTACTTCTGCTTCGTCTCTAAACTCGCTGTTTAAGCCAGAACACGATGTAATGATATGAGAAAACATTAGATAATCCTATTAATATAATGCATTATTGAGAAAGTTAAACTATTGAAACAAAAAGTAGGTTCTCCATTGGTTGATGCTGCCGATTCGTCGCACGCTGCACAATATTGGACGACAATGTAAGTATGCACAATGTTAATCCTCTAGTCGGCAGCGTGGCCATGAGGGTCATCGCGTCGTTTTTACGTCGACCCTGATCGCATGATCCGAGTTCAACCCGCATCCCGATCACGTTGTTGCGTCTTTTGATAAGACGCTTTACGATGATTATCTCTGCTTGGTGGCTTTGAAAAAGCAGCAAACTCAGTGTTCAGCACGATCTTTTATTGAGATTCGATCCTAGGTATTTATGTTCTGTCTTTAACACGTTCATTTACCTTATTTGCGTATTACTTTTGTGTTGCGCGTCTTTCATAATTCGCTCGAAACAAACTCTGCAAAGTTGTCTGAAAGACGTGCCGTTTTGCCGTTTGCTGATCACCTTTTTGTAGCAACGTTTTAATTTAGCGCAGTAGTTAAACCAGTCTTATTTTTGAACAGTTGCGTCAAGAAGTTTTTTATTTTATGCCGTTAAATTAAGTTTTCAGTTTTAAGTGTTTATCGCCCAGCCGGGTAATCTTCGATAAATTTTTGCTGGACTGGTCTTTTTTATTTGCTTTTTTATTAATACAAGTTTATTTTGGAATATCCTTTGTTAGCCTCTTGAGCGCTAGGACCAGACAGCGAAGACCTAGGCATTCCGCCTAGGACACAGCCCTCAATCAGTAACTCTCAGTGGACAAGAATTCGAAAAAAGCCACAGGAACATTGGATCACTGAAAACTCCTAAGCAGGGGCGGATTCCTCCAAGCACGAATTAGTCATTGCAATGAAAAGTGTGCGGATTGTCCAATAGTTGGCGTCTGACCATAGACTCTTTATTAATTGACCAGAAGCTAACAGGTTATCTTTTCTTCACGGTTCATTTTTCTAAAATATGCCAATTCGTCCAATCAGCGTGACTTTTTTTCTTAGCAGGCTTATTTGCGCTGCGAATATGTCCAATCAAATCAGTCGAATACGCCTGACCGTAATAAACCTTCGCAACAAGAGCAAATTGTTTTTCTTCAATGCTCTTCTCGTTTTCTCCGCGCATCTGTTTCTAGATTAATGAAGAGTTTATGGTCGGACGCTGTTATGCGACAGAAGGATAAGTATGCAGTATTTTACTGTACCGTGTTGCTCAATTAACCAGCGTAGCACAAGCACAATAAGCGCGCCTTATCGAATGCAGAAGAACTTCAGAAATTTCCCCATTTATTTACGATAATGTATCTAATTGATTATTCATCAATCGCTTAAGCCGAATTGAGTGAACCGGTGGAGACTAAGTTATTCTCTACTAATTGTTTGTTTGTCATTCCAAAAAAAAATCAAATAGGACTTGTTTAAAAGTTTTTCTAAATAGTTCCTTTTACCTTTCAAAACCAAATAAGATTACTCGTAATTTCAGCAAAGATGATTCAAAATATTTTCACTGCAAGCGGAGGTTTCTTTCGTGCAACCAATGTAACTCTTTTAGTTGTCCAACATTGCCACAAAAATGAAGAAAAGTTTTGTAAATGATTTGCTGTTTAGAAAATTCAGCGATAATGTTTTTGTCTGAGGGGCTTGGGCCAATTTGTTTGCTCCGGGTGGCGGCTCAGATTGCTGTATTAAATTCATTTTGTTTTCAAATACCGGATACGTATTGAAGTTGGTCGTGGCCCAGAGGCTTTGCTAAAAATGGTCGAACCCTGGGCGGGATTGCGTGGTGGTACCCTTTTTCCTACTAAAAATAGGTGAAGACCAAAAAAAGTGACTTTTCTGTCCAAAAGTATGTAAAGACCAAAAAAAAAGAGAGGTCTTCGCCTGAAAATCAGTGGGTTTTTAGTTCAAATGAGAATGGGGACGAGTAAACAAAGTGAAAAAAGTAAGGTATTCACCACAAATCGGTAGAGTTATGGTTTCACATCATAATATGGTGTCACCCCAAAATGGTGACACCCGGGCGGCCGCCCCCTTAGCGACGCCACTGTTGTGGCCACCAACACAATGTGGCCACGAGCTGGTGCCGTGATAACATTTATTTGTTGGAAGAGTTGGTTTTTCTGCTTTTGGTGAATTTTGGAACACTTCAAAAATACTATTTTGAAGCTATAGAATTTATACTCCTCTATTTTAGAAACAGTTGTCACTCTTGCAGGCAGCCCGTGGTATAAATAGGATGTCACTTTTGCCAAAAAGCATATAAATCTACTGATAGTCGCAATGGTTCGTTTTATTTTGATTTTAGCTGCATCGTCTTTTGTTTGCCTTGTATGTCGCTTTTTAAGCAACAATTTTATGGTGGTGTCAATCAACACAAAAAAGCTCAACAGTTATGTAAGCCTTAAAGCAAATTTCAATGACTGCTGTGCACTGAAATTATTATGCTCATTTTGTGGGTTATGCATAAATTTATGAAGTGTTAAAATCAGTGGTTCCTCAAGTGTACATTGACCGGATCAAATTTTTGCTGCACCCAAAGCCGTCGTGCTGAATATTGTACACTACAGTATAGCAAGCAATATTGGACTTGAAATAGTCTATGGCTGAGACCGGCAGTTTTATTAAAAAGACTGATAATACTGCGGCCGTAATCGACGTTTGTGAGGGCGGCATCCAGTACCTACTTTTCGTTCGTTTATTCATACTTTTTCATTGTTAATCACAATCAATGGTATATCAAATAGAAATTGTGATTTCAGGATAAATTCAAAAATTTAAATTACTTCTGTCATTCACAGCATCTTCTGTCATTCACAGCATACACAAAAGAGTATAATGAATTTACGTGACAGCTACGCTTTAAAATCGTTTCCATTTTACCTTTTTCTTTATGATTAACTGCAACTTTCAGAACATTTTGTTCTCCTAAGCTTAACTTGGTAAAATTACAAGACGCTGAATAGCCTAGTGTTGGTAATTAAAATTGGAAAAACTGCAAATTTTTTTTGTATGTTTTCAGGGATGAATGGTCGCCTGCAGATCCATTCTGCAATGAATGCTAATCGACTTTCTAAAGCTCAAAATGGCAACATTCTTTCATATTGAATTTTTACAAAATAGCGTTCAGTAAAATTGTAATGACCTCATTCGGAGAGAAATTGTTCAAATAAAAAAGACTCACCGAACAAAAACCATCTTAAAGATGTGTTACAGCAATTTAATATGGAGTCAAACCTTACAAATGATAGTTGATTATTCAGTAACAATTTCAATTTATTGAGATTGCAAAACAACGGTTATTTTAACCCTATGTGTACCGGGGGGGGGGCAAATTTGCCCCCCTCTCAGTTATTTAATATAGCTCCTAAACGAAAGAAAAGTTTTGCTTTGATGCACCCTGACTTTGAATCAAATTTAATAACACATTTTCAGAAACTTTGGGGTCAGCCGGACAACCGGAAGTGACGTCATTTTTGCCTTTGTTAGAGGCACCTAAGTAGTTTTTTGCAGTTTTGAGCACTATTCATGCTTATCAGTGCGCATATTCTATTCATTGTACTGCATATTCATTGTCAATGCTAATCTTCTGCTGGAATAAAATATTTTATTTACTGATAAATGCATGGCATCATCATTACGTCATTGATGACGTCATAATTCAAAAGTATTGATTTTTTTGCTGTTTCTCGAAATAAACTGCATTTTCATAAACAAAATATTCATTTTCATCAGCTGCTGAATGATAAAATGAAAATTATACTGCAGTATTCTATAATTTTGTGAAATATGCTATATTTCAGTCACAAAAAATTACAATATTAACGATATATTAACGATGATGTCATCATGCATGTGACGTCATCATGCATGATGACGTCATCATTTGTGGTAACTTTATCAGAGACGTCTTTGAAATAACAAAAGTCCAAACTAAAACTAATATTTCGCAACATTTAGGCAAATTTGCATGCTGTTATAAGGATTTTCTGGTTTTGATGACGTCATCAACGTTTTCGTGACGTCACAACCTCAAAAAATTTATTTTAAAAAATTTAACAAAAAATAGCATCAGCAAGCAAAAAATCTCGATTCTATCACTTACCAATCGGTTTTTAGATAAGGGGGGCTAATTTGCCCCCCCCCAGTACAAATAGGGTGTAAAAATACCTCGGTATATATAGGGTTAAAGTGAAATCAATTACGTAAAGTTAGTGACAAAATATTCCAACGTAAAGCCGTTTTTAGTGTTCACATACTGTATTATAAATTATGCTAACTATTGTTTAAGCCAGTTTAGAGAAGCAACAAAAAACGGTATCTTCTTCTTCTGCAGAACCTCGCGCAGTAAAATAGATCTAACTAATTTGATTTTTTTAATTAGGTGTATTAGTTAGTCCAGCGGTAACACGTTCGTCTTTGGAGTGGGAGGTCTGAAGCCAAATTTCTGGTCGGAAAATCAAGCACAGTGTTGCTTACGGCTTGCTGCAGCTGCAACATTTCTTCGAAAGGAGCTGTGTTGCCCAGGTGCAATGACGCGAAGATGGGCTTTGCCAAATCGTTATCCGTTTCGGCGTGTTACAGCGTGTATAATGAAAGATTCGATTTGAAGTATGCTCAGTGGGCTACAGTAGTCCTCTTTTTTTGCACTATTTTGTAGTGGCGTATTCTCCATGCATGCAATGCATGCAGTGCCACCGAAAGGAGGAGGCAGGGGGGACAATGACCCCGGGGCCCATCGACTTTAGGGGGCCCGTGGACTTCAGGGGCCCAGCAGAGGGCCCATGGGCTTTAGAGCATAGGCGTAGCCAGGGGAGGCAGGGGCCCGGCCCCCCCGAATTAAAATTCCACTAATGATAAAAAAATTATGACAAAATAGCCTAGTGATGTTTAGTTGCAGTTTTTTTTTCAGTAATTACGCACCTAGCAGTAATTCAAAATAATATTGATGCCGACGAGGGAGCCCCGGGGCCCCTAACTAACAACCAGGGGGCCCCGAGGCCCCTAACCGACAAACAGGGGGCCCCAAACCGACAAACAGGGGGCCACGGGGCTCCTAACTTACACCCAAGGGTTCCAAGGCTCTTAACTGACGACCAGGGGGCTCCAGGTCACTAACTAACAACCATTGGGGCCCCGGGCCCCCTAACTGACTACCAGGGAGCAATGTGGTCCCTAAGTAATGACTAGCAGGGTCCAGGGCTCCTATTTAACGACCAGGGGGCTCCAGGGCTTCTAACTAACAACCAGGGGACCCCAACCGACAACCATTGGGCCCCGGGGTCCCCAACCGATGATTATGAGGCCCCAGGGCCCCTAATTGACAACTAGGAGGTTCTGAGTCTCTAACTGACAACCAGGCGGCCCTAACTAACAACCAAAGGGCCCCAGGGACCCTAACTGACAACCAGGGAGCCCCGGGGCCCCTTACTGATGACCAAGGGGCCCTTTAATTGAAATTTTTAACAATTTATATGCAAAACTTGTGAGAAATCTAAGAGTTTTGTCCCAAAAGTTGCAACCCTTGTTTAACGTTATTAAGAACTTAATGCTATAATATAGGCGGTAATGCAAACTCCCAATTGAAATACTACCAATGATAAATATAATGAGAACATTGCTAGTATGTTGTCCTTGTCCGGAATTGTAGTTTCTTTAATTTAGGATTTACGCGCACAATAAATAATGGCGACCATGTGTCCACGTCAGAATAATGTCATGCAATTTTTGGAGGTTTCAAAAAATTGTCAAGTGACTTGACTAGTCTAGTCCTCCACGTTTTCGAAAAAAAATTATTTTAATTTTGCTTTAAATGTTTTTTTTTCATGCAAGAACTTAAGGGCACGATCTTTTCTCAAAATCATAGGCGTAGCCAAGGGGGTGGCCCAGGGGGGCCCGCGCCCCCTCAATCGAAATGCCACGAATGACAAAATTTTGACAAAAAAAAACTTATTTCTTTGTTTTTAGTTTCTTTTAACATCTTTGCGCACAACAGTAGGTCTACTTAACAATAAATAATATTGACGACCAGGGGGCCCGGCGCACCGCATTAATTCAATTTTTTCCACCAATTTAAACGTACAACCTGGGTGAAATCAAAGGTTTTTGTCCTAAAAGTTGCTACCTCAGGCCTCATCTAAACTTTTTATGAACTTATTCAATAAGTAGCGCAGTATATTTGCCATTTGGTGCAGTGCCAGGGCCCCTCGCTCAGATAGTAGGACTTTTTTTGGTCTTCACTATATTTGGCAGGAAGATGTTGCAAAAATTCCTTGTGTGCCCGGAGCCCAGCGCAATGTAAATCCGGACCGCGAATAACATGTTCAGTAAGCGTAACCATTTATTGTACCATTTTTCAATAACGATTCACCTCCACCTCGCCAGTTTTTACGCACAAAATACTTTTAAAAAAAAGCTAGGGAAAATGCTCATTGAACGAATTATTGAATTTGAATTGAGGGGTCCTGGGCCCCCTGGCCGTTCTTGTACTCCTATAACTGATTAACTTCATGAAAAAACAAAAATCTCCAAAGAAAATCTTCTAGCGGATTATTATTTACTGCTAAAAATTCCAGGAGACAATGTGCCTTATTTCCCCTACAATGACCAATATCATTTACAATTAAAATTTTACTCTTTAATGCAAAATTTTAAACGTGTTTTGGACTTCAATTGCAAGTAAACGGAGAATTAAACAATTAAATTTTTTCGATTGGCTTTCAAATTTTAAAAATCTATTTCTTTTAAATGGCTGTGAACACGAGCGAAATGTGATCTAATGGGATTAAAACAGCTTTTTTTTCAAAAGCTTACAAAAATCGCCCAGCGGCTGGGGGCTTTGCCCCCAGACCCCCACAGCCACCGGCGGCTGGGGGCTCCGCCCCTAGACCCGCATCTGTGATACGTTTAAGCATACTAGCTTACTCGACACGCCTCCTAAGTTAGGCATATGCACTTTCTAACTGTTATGTTTTGCCCTCTTCCTTTACCAAAATCCTGGTTAAGTGCCAACAAACTACGGCTTCAGACCTTCCATTCTACGATATCTTTGCCCCACAAAAAAGTTTCTTTTTTGAAAATTTCTGCTGACGTCATTGCATGTGATTTGTGGTTTGCCCCCCCCACCCAATCAAAAATCCTGGCTACGCCTATGCTTTAGAGGGCTCATCGAAATGACACTGACAAGTCAGTATGTGGAAGATTGAAGATTTTTTTTTTCTTTCGGAGATCACATCAAAATCCAAAGACAACTGTGGCATTTTCCTCTTCTATTTTGGAGAAAACAAAACCGGAGATGCCTAGTATTTGAGTTGAGCCCGGGCCCACGGTTGGCTCTCGACGCCCTAAATGCATGCATTGCATGCCTTGTCATTTCGCCAAAAAAAGAAAAAAAAACAATAATTTAAACAAGCACAGTACCTGAAAAAATTTGAAACAGCATCAAGCTAAGTTGCCATTGTTTCAGGCATTAGCTTTCAAGTAAAAGCAGCAACAATTAGTCTCGCTTAATTCATTGATTTCACTTTTAGCTTGGTTTTAACACATCGCTAAATTACAAAAATAAGTGGCAACACACATTTAATTTTTTTAAATTGCTTTCAGCGGTTCAAGAGATCGCTATGTTTCGATGAGATTACAAACAAAATTACATAGGTTTGAAAACTTTGATTGGCGTATTGTTTGCAGCAAAAGTTCTGTTTTAAGTCTGTTTTCTTCTTCAAGTAAAATGTAGTCTCTATTTTCATTTTAAATTCGTAACAATAAATTGGCTTAAAACAGATCACAGACTATGCATCAAAGCATGCAATTTTAAATATTGCATGCATGTTGCCATTTATTTTATATAATTTAAGCGATATACTAAAACGATTATCTAAGTAGTGAAACCTTGAAACGAAGCTGTGGTTACCAGAAGGTATTAGCATTAGGTAGTGTAAGTCAGAGTGAGTTTTTGATATGGTACTATTCGCACTATTTACGCTTAATGCTAGCCTATGAGAGTATAAGAGCAAGCTGTTTAATCCAAGTAAACAAGAAGTTACCCGCCGAAGGTCCAGTTAGTACGTAGTTCGCCTAGTTGTAGAGTTTACTGAACGGATTTACAAAAAAGTTTCTAAGGCTATCAATAAATTAACGAAAAGTTGTTGAATTGCTTTTTTTTCATTTTTGTTTTACCGGTTGTTAAATAAATTAAGCTATAGGCCAGGCATAATCATACCCAGTGATGGGCACGATACTCTAAATTTGCGTTAAGCGATACCGATACGCGATACATTGAAATTGGGCTAAAGCGATACCGATACACGATACTTTATAAAGTAGCTAAAGCGATACCGATATCGATACAAAAGTATCGCGCGATACGTATCGTTGATACATGTATCTCGATACTGCCCATCTCTGTAATATTACGTCACTGTAAAGTTTGTATCGGCGATACATGTATCGGCGATACGTAAAATATGAGTTAAGCGATACCGATACACGATACTTTGAAAAGTAGCTAAAGCGATACCGATACAAAAATATCGATACAAAAGTATCGCGCGATACGTATCGCCGATACATGTATCTCGATACTGCCCATCTCTGATCATACCTGCTTTGGGCTAGCCTTGAGCCTACCAGCCTGCGTAATATTGCATAGCATCGTTGGCTGTTGCCACGTCACGATATGTTATAATAACATCAGGAAAAAAGACTATGAAAGTAGACTATACATTTGCTATTCAGCAAAGTTGGCTTAGCTTTGTTCTACAATTAATGTTTTTACCCCAATGTTATTAGGCCTACTTTACTCATAGGTGGGCACAAGTCCGTTAATCCGTTAATAACGAAGCTAACTTTTTCATTAACTCGATAATCCGTTAAAGTTTTTTTCATGTTAACGGACTAAATTAACTTCGGTTCAGTTCTGTTAACTTCCGTTAAAGTTTTTATCGTTAATAATTTGCACCATTCATTCATCGTATTGGTACAAACCAGTTTGCACTGGTAACACTTGTTGCGTATTACCACGAGTTTTATAAAAGAAGAAGCGAAGGAGCTTTTTTTTGTGGCAAATAATAAGCTGCAGCCTCATAGATCTATCAATTATCGCTGTTCGCAATTTCCAAAGATTTTCCGATCGCAGCTTCGTTGGTGCATTTGAACCCATTTTTATCT
This sequence comes from Trididemnum nubilum, assembly GCA_963965965.1. Classification (NCBI taxonomy): domain Eukaryota; kingdom Metazoa; phylum Chordata; class Ascidiacea; order Aplousobranchia; family Didemnidae; genus Trididemnum; species Trididemnum nubilum. The sequence continues at coordinate 17,719,700 of OZ014481.1, forward strand.
TGAAATTATATTAGACTGTAAAGTGTAACTTCCAAAACACAAAAAGGCCACCATAGCAATAAATTTTTCCTTACAATCAGCTCAACAGCGTCAATGCGTGATCTAAAAGCGAGTGAATAGAAAGAAATGTAAATTACACGCAAAATATTAACGAATTAACGGACTTTATTAACTTCCGTTAATTAAAGTTGAAAATAACGGATTAACGTTAACGGAGGTGTAAAGTTTGTTAACGGACTAGTGGTTAATGAAGCTAACGTTTTGCATTAACTTGCCCACCTATGACTTTACTGTTAGCGTAGTGTGGTGCTGGGCTACTGGAACATACACAAACTGCTAGACCAGTCACTGTGTGTAGTAAAAGAAGATAGACTTGCACTTGTACACAATAATGCGTACTGGGAAGGGGAGGCCTATAAGAGGTGTGTCATAAAAGTTCTAGGACTGTGCTCACTGTGTAAGTTATGGTCAAGCTCTACGAATAAGTTAAATGGTAGACGATTTAATATCTTCTTGGTAGTATTTGACTGCAATTTCAGCTCACTGCGACATTTATGTGCGTTTCGTGAGTACAAAAAAATAGTTGACATATTTACTATAGTTTTACAAATTTTGTATTTTTGCTTGACGATTTTGTAATGACGACAGAGCAATAAACCAACCTCAAATTTCTAGTCCGTTTGGGTAAATCTCCTTTAGAAGCTTTCTATATGCTTGAACTAGTCTACAAAGAGCAGACTTTGTCTCATTCAACAGTTTCTCTCTGGCACGAAAGATTCAAAGAAGGATGTGAAGATGTTGAGGATGATCCCATGTGGCAGGCTTTCCACCTGTAAAAATGAAATCAATGTTGAGCTTGTAAAAAAGATTGTGCGTGGAGATCGCCGGTTAACTGTGCGACTGATCTCAAATGAACTTGGATTAAACCGAAATAGCATTTGGCAAATAATTACAGAAGATCTGCGAATGCGCAAAGTTTGGGCAAAGATGATTCCACACCTGGGATCATTCTCAACATCCTCACGTCCTTCTAGGCATCTTTTGTTCCAGAGAGAAACTGTTGGATGAGACAAAGTCTGCTCTTTGTAGACTAGTTGAAAAGCATAAAAAGAGAGCTTCTGGAGATTTTCCCATACGGACCAAAAATTTGAGGTTGATTCATTGCTCTGTTGTCATTATGAAATTGTCGAGCAAAGACATAAACTTTGTAAAACTACAGTAAATATGTTAACTATTTTCTTTTGCTCCTGAAATGCACAATAAATGTTGCAGTGAGCTGAAAGTGCGGTTAAATACTCCCAAAAAGTTATTAAATTGTCTGCCATTTAACTTAGTCATATAGCTTGACTATAATTTACACAGTGAGCACAGTCCTAGAACTTTTATGAAACACCTCGTATAAGAACATTTAGCAGTGTAAGTTGTTTGTTATTTTATTGTCTGAAACCAATGACGTCAACAGAACTGATGATGTCATCAATTATAATCACATGCCTCATCTGAAATGTCACCCTACTCCAATGCTATTTTGGTTCATTCTTGAAAAAACAACAGAGTTAGAAAAAAAAAAACCACTAAAGGATTTTTACCAAAACTGGACCAGCATCATTTTTTAAAAATTTGATCAACAATAAAAACCGTGATGTAGCAACGGTGGTAAAAATCTTGTTTGATTATTCTTCATATAAATTTTTTGAATATTTTTCAAGATTTTTTTTCTGGTGCCTGTCTGACGGTTTGAAATTTATTTGCTTAAAGATGATCAAAATAATTTTACAATCGTTTTGTCACTTACAAATATTGTTCAAAATTGGGTAGAGTGAAAAAATTAAAAAACAGCTACATATGAATAGCGGGTCCAACGTCACCTGACAAGGAGACAACAAGAGAAAAAAAAAACCTTGCGTAGAAACAAAAACCAAAATTCGTGCTTTAAACTGGTGAACTCTAAACAAACAAAAACAAATGTTGAATTTAGATCATGCAAATTTACCGTAAAAACGTGAAGCTGCGTATAGTAGCAATAATTTAATACAACTTCTATTGCGTTTAGATTTTTAAGTTCTTGGTTTGTTCATAAGCGCCAGAAATTTTGTTGGATTGAAAAGCAGTTTAGAACGACATTGTGAGATACTGTAGTCATTGGTAGGTTAGTAAAAATGAATTTCAAATCAAGTATCTATCGAGGTGTAACTAAATTTTGCATGGGGAGATGCTTTTGTAGCCTCGACCAAACGCAATCCAAAGGTGAAAGTAATTTAGTAGAAATTATGTTTTTCGGTCCCTGAAATCGAGTGAAGACCAAAAAAAAGGTCTTCACCGAAAATTGAAGAGTGTTTGTCCCCGAAATCAAGTGAAGACCAAAAAAAGGTTTTCACCGAAAATTGAAGAGTTTTTGTTCCCGAAATTAAGTGAAGACCAAAAAAAAAAAGGAAAAAGGTCTTTACCGCAATTTGGGACTAAAATCGGCTGGAATTTGTTGGATTTATTCGTGCTAACACGCCCGTTTTTGTCTCATCAACCAGCGTTTAAATCTCGATGGGGGGACGCTAACTCTCAATGGGGGGACGCGTCCCCCTGCGTTCCCCCCTACAATTTAAGTACTGGGCGTAAGAAATAACCTCAAAGGTTAAAGGAAGTAACCATTATTATTAAATGGTTACTTCCATTTAATAATATGGAAGAGCGGTTAGACTGTAGGATTATGATTAAATTTGCGAAACTTTCTCAAACATAAAAAGTCAATATTGAGAAATGTATAGCGCGAAAATTCACAAAATATAGCTACTACGCAACGGGTTGAACCATGGCATACTTTTGTTCCATATTTAAGCAGAAAGTTTGATAAAATCAAAAAAAGCACCCCATAAAGTATAACCCAGTCTTCAACCTTTTTTTACGCGGTATATCTTTTTTAATTTGGCAAGAATTTTGTATACTTTTTAAGTAGCCTTGTGTTCACGCTGTCTGTAGATGTAAGCTTGCATATTACTTCAAAAGAACTTGCATTTTGTTTTGTTGTTATAGCGCATATTTATCTTCCTGTCACCACTCGCCAAATAGCGTCAGACGCTAACTTATTGGACGATCTGCACACTTTTCAATGCATTAATTACTTCGTGATTGGAGGATTTCAGCATAAATTCTTCTACAACAGTGCGGTAGCACTTCACTCACCAGTCGAGGACACAACAGTCGAGGCCAAGGACACAAAAAAATCCAAGGCCAAGGACCGACTTTCCGTGGACAGACCCTCTCGAGGCCAAGGACAGAAATGTTCGAGGCAGAGGACTAATGACACAACACGGAAGTGTTCACCAAAAAAAAAGTTTTTTGCGCTAAAAATCGCAAATTTTCCGCGAAATTTCAGACGAAGAAAACAAGGTTATGACCTAAACACATATTTAACAAATCAAAAAATAGAGCTGTCCTCGGCCGACGACAGGACATTTTCGAGGACTTGAAGGGAAGCTTCGTGGCCAAGGACTTGAACGTCGTGGCCAAGGACTTCAAAATGTGTCCTCGAGGACTACACCTCTGTCACTCTCTTGTCTGCTTTTTCATTAGGCTAGTGTTTCATCAGCATCTGAATTCATACGCATAGAGATTAAATAGTGATTTAAAACATAGTGAACTAAATAGTGATTTAAAACATTTTTTGGAACATATATTCAGTGGGGGGGGCTAATTTTCAAAAATAGAACCAACCAATAAATAAAAACTTTGAAAAATGGTCAAAAATAAGCAATCAAATTTGATCGCAAGTGTAAAAATGCTAAACATAGATGTCATCAACCAATATACGATAAGGTAAGGAATAGGGGGGTAGGGGGGCTATTCAGTATAAGTTAGTTACCAATGATTTCACTCAAATCTATTTTCATTAGCCTCCCCATTAATTTTTCTCTATAAACTGTATACGAAATAGATTACTTCGTGTGAGTTTTATTGAACTATTCGATTTTATATTTTACAAGCATCTAAACAAGAGAACTAGAACTTTACCGTTCGCCACCTCCCAAATAGCCCATTTATGCTACCAGTTTAATCTTGTTTGCACTGCCAATTTCTTAGCCAAGTTTTAAAAGCATTATTTTTTAATCAAAATAGCCCTAAAATTTAGTTATTTTTGCAAAAAAATGCGAAATTTTTGAGCGCTGGGAAACAAGAATTATGCTTGAACGTTATTATTCCTTTTTCATTCAATGTCGGTTGTCTTGTCGTTCTGTAATGTTCCAAAACCAGTGTTTTGAGTAAACCGAAATGGGGGACACAAGCATCCGTTTGGGGGAGCAAGGCCCCTCTAGCCCCCTCCGTAGCAAAGGCACTGCGCTAGCATCACCAAGCAATTCTACTTTTAAGGAGTTCTGAAACCAACGTTTTTCACCGAATACCGATACGTCATAAACTTGTGATAAACAATGGCTTTTTGTGATGAGCAAATACGCAACTACAGCATTTGTATAAGTAGTTAGCTTAGCAAAAACGTACAATTTCGAAGTTAGCGTGTTGGTTTGCACTGCGTAATATTGTCAATTTAAATTGCCATGAAAAAAATAAGAAAAAATATGTAAAATCAATTTTTTCGCAATCATATCTAATTGAGTTAAAGAAGTAACCCAAATCGAAGCAGTATACTCTTTCTCAGTTATATACCTTGATTGTGATTTGATATACACAAAGGTATACGGTATACCCGGTTAAGAAGCACAGGTATGACCAGGCGCGTAGCCAGAAATTCGCAATGGGGGCCTGGAAGCAAAACTCTCAGCCGCCGGAGGCTGGGGGTTTGGGGGCAAAGCCCCCAGCCGCCAAAGGAACGGGGGTCTGGGGGCGGAGCCCCCAGCGCTCGAGAGTTTTTCGTTTTTTTGCAAAAATAACTAAATTTTAGGGCTATTTTGATTAAAAAATAATGCTCTTAAAACGTGGCTTAGAAATTGGCTGTGCAAACATGATTAAACTGGTGGCATAAATGGGCTATTTGGGGGGTGGCGAATGGTAAAGTTCTAGTTCTCTTGTTTAGATGTTGGTAAATTATGAAATCGAATATTTCGATAAAACTCACACGAAGTAATCTATTTTGTATACAGTTTATAGAGAAAAATAAATGGGGGGGGGGGCTAATGACAATAGATTTGAGAGAAATGATTGGTAATTAACTAATACGGAATAGCCCCCCTACCCCCCCCTATTCCTTAGTTTGTAGAACGTTTGTTGATGACACCTTTGTTTAGCATTTTTACACTTGCGATCAAATTTGATTGCTTATTTTTGACCATTTTTCAAAGTTTTTATTTATTGGTTGGTTCTATTTTTGAAAATTAGCCCCCCCCCCCCCATTGATATAAGTTCCAAAAAATGTTTTAAATCACTATTTAGTCCACTCCAGTGCATATAACAGTCTCAAAAGTGCTAAAGACGTAGTGTTTTTTTACATTCTGCATTTTGGTCGACATGCCAATGGGGGGTTATAGCCCCCCCCCGCCCCTTCTGTCCCCCCTGGCTACGCTACTGGGTATGACCCTTCCCAATGCTTAAGGTTTCACTATTTCGCAATATTAACGTATACGCTCATGGCACAGATACCTTACGCAATCTTGTTTTGGCGATGAGAAAACAGCAAAGACCAACCAGCACAAAGGTCACCTCGCTCCGATGCACCATTATTTGCCTCAAAAAGGCTGAACCAACTGATGTCATGGTGTGATATAACTTATAATGGAGTAACCAGTTAAACTTATTAATTCGCAGTAACGTTTATTGAAAGCAGTTCCTTTTAAAGGCTTTTGTGCAAACAAAGGTTTGCGTGGTCTCAATGTTTACCGTACTTGATTCGTTAACTAATTTGTTTGCACAACGGTGTTTTAACATTTTTAAAGCGGCATTGATTTTGCTGACGAGAGCACTGGTTACGCAAGTTGCCGAAACGTTAAATCGTAGTTAAGGAAAGTTATACAATTCGAAACGCTTTTGAGCGGTGTAAAAATGCATTTAACTACTGATGCTCCTACATGCAAAGTTACAGCTAGATCAGCGAAATGTATGAGAAAATTAAAGACTGTAGCCAGCTTATCAGCTAAATAATTAACCACTAATTCATCGCAATACGACTTTTGGGGAATCTGGCAGCCATTTTTCTCCAAATAAAACCAAGTTGATCAATCAATCACAAAGGGAAAAACTTGTCCGAGATTTTTTACCTTTTTAAATTATTACTTGTTTGATTTTTGTTGGCCTCAGTACTTTGCTAGATCTTTTTGTTGGCCTTAATCCAAAATCTTAATGCATAAATTTTGCTTTCAAAATCCAGTCACTTAGTAAATTCAACTTGCTCAAATTCCTAATTTTTACTTATAATTAAGAATTTTATTTTTGCTTTGCCAACTCGTTATTGAGACCGTCAGATTTTCGGGTCAGCGTATAATTTCAATTGTCCAAAAACTGCAATACAAAAAAGGTTTCTGGAAATTTGATTAATTCGATTCAAGTTGCCAGCCGACAAAAATTAGTAAAATTCCGCAATTTTTAACAGAGCGAAAAACTGTTTGCTAATTTTTATATTCTGCTGTAATATAGTCTTTAGTCTAGTCGCAGTCATAGCCATTTTGTTTGATAGTGACTCCGTCAAGCTAAAACGTTTAACTTTGCGTAACTTTTTCGTATGCGCGGGAAATGTGTAACTTAAATTTACGTTTATGTGACGAATATTACACTCCATGACAGTGTAATTTAAATTAACAAACAAGATCACGGAATTCTGTCAGAATTGCAAAACCAAATTTCCAAAAAGTACAAGAAGAAAATAATCAGTCTTTACCTTATTTAGTATTTATTTCAGGGTTTGAGTTTATAGCGTAGGAGCCGCTGCTCACAAAATATGGTAAATTTTTCCAAACAATCGTCAAATCAAAAATAAGTTAAAATGTGTTAATACAGTATGCTTATTATTAAGCGCAAATGCATTTTTTTTGACAGATGTTAATTGAGAATATCAAAAGGTTATTCAGGTCAGAAATTTTTTCGCTCCATTTTCTCTTAAAAAAACTGACAGATCGAAATCTTAACTTCATGAAATTTGAGCTTTCTGCGACCTTCTCCTCCTGCGATATAACAAATTAGACTTCCCCCTTAGAAAGGCTTTTTCCTCTGAGAAATTTTGCCACGGATGCCAATTAGAAACAGAATTTCAAAAAGCTACTGCATGCTCTGGATTCTCAATAAATATTTGGCGGCAGAGTTATTTGCAAAACAAAGTAAAGATTTATAATTTCAAATTTAACTGCTTTCCAAAAAGCTAATGTTCTGTCACAATACTGACAAAATCACAACATTGAAGTAAAAAAAAACTTGTTAATTCTAAACTGCAATGCATTGAAAAAGAGAAGGCGTAGAAACTTCAAATTTGGTGAGAATGCATATTAGATTTATCACACCATTTTGATCAATAGCGAAAAACTTGACTTCAATTCCCCTCTTTAAGTAAAGACAGTGCAGTAGGCTTCTTTAGAGGTGCTGGAACCTCGGAAGGGCAAAGGGGGGGGGGGAGGGTGCAGCATTTTTAAAGGACACTTACAGTACTGTACGTACAGTAGAGACATTATCACAAACATTGCTCTCTAATACGGTCAAACAATTAAACACTTCAACGAACATAAACACTAAAAGATAAAATAAAGCAAATTATCAATTAAGTAAGGGCAGGTTCAGCCGACGGAGGTTATTTGAGGTCTGGAAGCAACACCCCCAACTGCGGGAGACATTGAGGTCTAGGGAAAGGGCCACGAGCGCTCGGAGATTTGCAATTCTTCTATTAAAAGAACTTAATTTTGGGTCTATTGGAAAAATTAATACTTTTAAAACGTGGTATAGAAATTAGCAGAGCGAAAACATGATTAAATTGACTGTGTAAATAGGCTATGAGGGCGGAGGCTATTAGTAAAATTTCAGCCTTTTCATTACAACCCGGCAAAAATTGTAAAATAAAAATCACAAATTTTAACCTAATTCATCAACAAAAAAGATAATTTTGGAGATGCTCATTTCTCTCACAGAGTATTTTACTGTTAAGTTTGCACAGGAAACGGATCTTGGTCCAAATATTGCAATCTAGACCCTTTGGACCCCCCTGGATATGTCACTGGTAACACCAGTGTCGATTGTTTCAACTATAGGATTACAAGCAAAATTAGAAATTTGGATATCTTGCAATAGAATATAATGTTTAGACGCACAGAAATATGATCCTTAAGTTCTAAATTTGAAATTTTGTAGCTCCTTACCTTTCTAGGGTCAGCTGACGAAACTAAATCGGATGTCACCGGCTAAGCAAATGCATTCCACAACTTTGCTCAATTATTTTACGCAATTTGTTGATATCGATTTTAATGAATATTTTAGCGCCACGTAGTAGATAGTATTTATTTACAATACAAAAATATTTTTTTCATAACTTGAAAATTGCAAGAAGTTTTTGAATCCACAAAAATCTTTTTAAGTTTTATTTCTGGAAAAGGGCTCTATTGGTTCACAAAACGCAAACTTTAATTACTCGAATGTTTCATGCAGCTCCAATACTCTGTTGCGTGCCATCAGTTTAAACTTACACTTGTAGGATATGGATTAAGTTTTATCCACTCGATCAGCTTTCACGAGCAAGCTAAATGTACTTACAGTGTAGCACAATTAGCCTACGCAAGTTGCTACTGTTTTTTACCGTGCGAACTGCTATCGTGAACAATGGGGTCATTTGTTAGGTCGATTTTTCATAAACAATAAAATTTATTCTGCATTGGATAGGCCAGCTTTGAGATTTCATGCTTGAGTAACTGCGGGCAGTGGTTACAATAGAAGAGAAACTGCCTATACTTCAGTACACTGTGATACAGATGTACAGCGATATATACATTACACACTTACAGGCTTGCAGAGCAGGCGTTTGCATTGTTACTATCATAGTAGAATGCACAGGGCAATACTGCCCCTCTTGGCAAATGGGCAAGGGGAAGCTGTCCCCCTGTCCTCTTTCCCCCCGTTTTATCACCACTAGCCTAATATTTCTTTTCTTTAATATGAAGATTCCAAACTGAACAATCAAATTTTTAATGGATTTTATTGTTTCTATATGCAGATTTTTTTGTTAATTAGCAAATCTGTGATATCATGAGGACAAATTTGATTCTTTGTGGCGTCTGGATAATTGCACTTGCTTGCCAGTCTTCAACTGTTTACGGAAATGAAGAAGGTAGTGTAACTTGCTTGATACATTTTAAATTTTTTGAGTAATCGTATGGGAGCTTAATTTACATTTTTTGGAATGAACAAAAAGAGCTAGTGTCAAATTTTTGTCAAAAAAAACATCAAAACCGAAAACTTGTTTTTCTTTTTGTACAACTCCAAAAATAATCTTTGGCATGTTTGCTGCATCAATTAGTTTTTCTTAATTTTTATTGTATATAATTTTAATGACAAGAATGATCACTTTATTGCAACAGTCGCGCATCAAGCATTATAACGTTGGAAATTTGAATACTATGTAAATGACAGTAATTTGTTTATTGCTGGATCAAAATGAACTTTTTTTACCCATATTTTTAAAGGCTGCTTTCAAACGCTAAGATTGGAGAATTTTTTTCTCAATCTGCTGGTAAAAGAGAACCTCAACCATAAATAATCGACGGTGTTTTTTTTTCGTGCTTATTGTTTCGGCATCGTTGTTATTGTTTTCTGTGACAAAAAACATGTTAAAATGCTGTCATAAACGGACGCACAAAAAATGTAGAAGAAAACCAGTTATGCAGCTAGACTTAGACTGCGTTGGTCTTTGGAACAATAGGACCCAAATAACTAAAACCGTTTAATTTTTTGCCTATCTTAAACCAATCTTTTTAATTGACAGTTTTGGTTTTGAGCATTTACACGAAAATATATACTTGAAGGTGAACATGAGCACAATCACGACCACGACTACGACCACGACCACGATCATGATCACGATCACGATCACGATCATGAAGATGGGTTTCATCTCTTGGTCGAAAGCATCACTGGAGAGCATGGAGAGACTTTGAATCACCAAGCAATAGAAAAGTTATTTCAAACTTTAGAAATGAGATTTCATCTGCATGATATGTACTACGTAAGCAAATTGTTAACATCAACAGGGTCCATTTTTCTGTACCAGCTTTAGATTTTGATTCTTGATTGCTTTTGTATTTTTTTTGAAAGCAAACCAAAAAATGGTGTCTAAATACCTATTCTGTATTTGCCAAAATGCTTTGACCAAGAGACTGCAAAGGCAACTTGCAGTCCTTAATTTAGTCCAACTGCCGCCTGTCTACCACATACCATGGAGACTTTGCAACTATTCTTTTTTTGCTGAACGTTAAAGAAGAGAAACTGTGAATACCAGTTTTTATATAATCTTTGGTTTTACGCATCCCGAAATCGAACCAGAGGATATCGCTTAAAAAGGAGACACTTTATCCACTTGAACAGGGTGTAGGATGGGATGGAATGAAAGGCGAATTTTACGATGGAAAATGGAAAGTCCTAAGGATGGAGTAGAATGGAAGATTTACATTATGGTATGAAAGGGGATCTTCCATCATGCACGTAGCTCTTATAGCTAAATTCCATAACAGTTCTTTTCATTTGATTAAAGAAAACAGGATTGTTTGTAACCTACTTATGTTATGGAAAAATCGATTGCAATGACTCAAGGGCGTAGCCAGGATTTTGGATTGGAGTGGGGCCCAAACCACAAATCACACAGGTGAAGACCAAAAAAAAAAGGCCTTCACAATCCGATTTAGAAGTTTTAATTAGGGGGGGGGGCGAAATTTAGTTGGAGACCAATTTAAAATTGGGGGGAAGGGAGCCCAAAACATAACTGAAAATGTGGAGTCCGACATCAAAAAACGGCGAAAAAAAGGTCTTCACGGGTTGAAGAGCTGAATTGGTCCTGAAAATTAGGTGAAGACCAAAAGCAAACAAGAAAAAGGTCTTCACGGTCTGAATTCTAGGTAAAAACTAACCAAGGTCACAAAATCATTAGTGCTGGCATTGCAATTGGGGGGGGCGGGCCCTTTGCCCCCCCCCCCCTTGGCTACGCCTATGCAATGACTCCCACAAGCCGTAAACCAAACTGGCAACACCACATGTAACCACTTGTGACGTAAGAAAGACGTATTCTTACCTAATATAGTTTGAAGGCAGGGGTGCCGTAACATCGAAAGGGCAAAGGGGGGGGCAACTTTTTCAAAGGGCACTTTCAATACTGTACGTACACCTCATACAGTCAAAACCATCGATATTGCTCTCTAACACTGTCAAACAAACACTTTAACAAAGCCAGAGTACTAAGTACCAGAGCTGGAGTCGAGGATACAAAGCTCGAGGCCAAGGCCAAGGACACAAAAAAAATCCGAGGCTAAAGCCAAGGACAGCCTTTCCGAGGACAGATCCTCTAGAGGCCAAGGACAGGAATGCTCGAGGCCAAGGCCAAGGACCAAGGACACAGCCGCAATTGTTCTCCAAAAAAAAGTTTTCAAAAAAAATTTTTAGGCGATCTCCAATTCATAGGCGTACCCAGAATTTTTGATTGGGGGAGGCCTAAACCACAAATCACATGCAAGGACGTCATCAAAATTTTTCCAAAGAGGAAGTTTTTGTGGGACAAACATATCGAAGGATGGAAGATCTGAAATTGTTGCCTGCTGGCCCGTAACCAGTATTTTGCAAAAGGAGAGGGCTTAAACTAATAGTTGAAAAGCGCAAATATCTAACTTTGGAAACGTGTTGAGAAAGCTAGTGTAACTCAAAGGTATCACAGACGGGGATCTGGGGGCCAGGTTCCCAGCCGCCGGAGGCTTTAGGGGCCTGAGGGCGAAGCCTCCAGCTGCTGGGCAATTTTTTGTAATTTTTCGGTAAAAAAAGTATTTTAATGCCATTGTATCACATTTCGCGCCATTTGAAGCACTAGATTTTTGGCATTTGAAAGCCAATTGAAAAAATTAAATCGTTTAATACTTCTTTTCCTTGCAATTTAAGTCCAAAACACGTTTTAAATCTTGTATTTTGGAGTTAAATTTATTTGTAAGGAATTTGGTTCAGGTAGGGGGAAGTAAGGTGCATCGTCTCTTGCAACATTTTAGCAGTAAATAATAATCCACTCGAAGATTTTCCTTAGAGACTTTTGTTTTGTCATGAAAATAACCAGTTATAAGAGTACATGTACGGCCAAAGGGCCCAGGCTCCATCAACTGATGTTTCAATGATTTGTTCAATCAGCATTTTCCATGTCTAATTTTTTTAAGTATTTTGTGGGTAGAAACCGGCGAGGTTGAAGGTGAATTACTGAATTGTTATTGAAAAATGGTACAATAGATGGTTACGCCTACTAACCATGTTATTGCCGGGCTGGATTTACATCGCACTGGGCCCCTGGCACTTTGGAGATTTTTGCAACATCTTTTTGCCAAATATAGATGAAGACCAAAAAAATTCTTACGATTTCAGCGCGGTGCCCCTAGCGGGTACTGCGCCATATTATGATAAATCCGGCCCTGATTAATGCATTACGTTCATAAAAAGGCTAGATGTGGGCCTGAGATAGCAACTTGTAGGACGAAAACTCTCCATTTCTTTTGGGTTATACGCGTTGAAATTGGCTGGCAACAATTAAATTGAGGAGGACCCGGGGCCCCTGGTCTTTAATATTGTTGTTAGTTAATGTTGTGAGCGAAAAATGCTAAAAATAAACTGAAACTGTTGAAACTATAGGCGTTTTTGATGAAATTTCAATTGGGGGGGGGGCCAGGCCCCCTGCCCCCCCTTGGCTTCGCCTATGCTCCAAGTAAGGAAAACAAAAAGATGTTCGCCAATTTTCCGCGAGGTTTCTGGTGTTTTCCAACAAAATTTCCCGTACAAAAAATAGTGCTGTCCTCAAGCCGAGGACAGGGCAATTTTCGAGGACTTGAGGCTTCGAGGCCAAGGCCAAGGACTTCAAAATGTATCTTCGAGACCAAGGACGTCCTCGAGGACTCCAACTCTGCTTAGTACGTTGTATAAACATTAAAAAATAACAACAACAGAAATAACAATTAAATAAGGGCAGGTTCAGCCGCCGGAGGCAAGGGGGTCTGGGGACTGAGCCCCCAGCGCTTGGAGACTTTGCAATTTTTCCGCAAAAATAACTTGATTGTAGCTTTTAGGCCTATTTTAGCAAAAATTGCTACTATTAAAACGTGGCTTTAAGAACTAGCACTGCCAAAACATGATTAAACAATAAACTGGCTGCGTAAATGGGCTATGACCTTGGGCGGTGGCTAATGGCAAAATATCAGCTTTTTCATTCCAAGCTGGTACACGTAAAATTAAAAAAAAATTACTAGTTTTAGCCTAATTCGTCTGCATTTACAAAGAAAAATAATTTTTGAGATGGTTATCTCCACCCCCACCGAATTTTTACCGTTAAGGCTAGACAAGAAATGGATCTTGCTCCTGTTATTGCAATGAATTTTGTGTGTTGGACGTTTTTCTTATATGTCTTCGGTTTCAGTAGGGAGGGGAGGGTCCGGACCTCTTGAATCTGCCACTGGTAACGCCAGCGTCGATCGTACCGACTAGGGCCACAAGCAAAGTTAGAAACTTGCATGTCTTGAGAGCAATGCTTAGGCCTACAGATGTAGGATCCTTAACTTCGAAATTTGAAACTTATAGCACCCTATCTTTCTAGCGTCAGTTTAAACTGACAAAACTAAATCGGATATCATAGGCTAACCAAACGCTTTCTGCAAGATTGCTCATTTATTTTACGTTTTTTACAAACATTTAACACACGCAATTTGTTAAGTAAAGACTATTTTACCGAAAAATTTAAGTTAAAGAGAATAAAACGAAAATGAGAATTATTCATCCGCGCTTTTTTTATTTGCTTTTATTAGGGTTAAGATTAGGGTTTGAGTGAGAGCTTGGGTTAGCTTTCGGTTAGTTTTAGAGTAAAAATTTGAGTTGGGTAAGAATTTTAAAAAACTGGATAAAAATTTGCGGTGAAATAGTCTCTTTCAATTTGTTATAAATCATTTCAAACTTGCAATGGACCACGACCAATATCTGTAGTAGAAGTGGAAGCCAAAAAACGGGGATCAAAACCAGAAGCAGGATGAGCGGAATCTAGGATATCAATACTAAGCTCTTGACTGAGACGGACTATGTACCCAAGAGCACCAGAAATCGAAGCAGAACCGACATGACAGAACGTGTCAGCGAGCTCGTAACGGCCATTCTCGTTTGCTAAAAAGCGCTTACGAACAAAAAATCTTCGTTGACAAACTACCACTTCTGAGCCGTTTCGCCCCAACATAAGTAAAAACTGCTCACTCGAATTTCTTTGCAAGATGTTTGTAACTTGTTTTAGTACGTAACAAATATCTCATTGTGACGTCAGATGCATTTTCACATCACAATAATGGGTTCAAGCGTACTGGATGTTAAGTTCTGCATTGTTATAGAAAAAGATACTATATGCTATGCGTTATTATTCTAAGCTAGCAAATTCCTCCACTGATAATAATTAGTACATGAACGACAGAATTTAATTATATTTTTGGACCAATGCGAAATAAGAACAACTTTTTTCACCCTACAAGTTTTTTTAAATGACGTAAAGAGCCCTTGAGGTTGTTGGTGGGTAAACTTATATGTTAACAGTAACTTTAAGTTTCAAAAACTTTCAAAATAGAGCAAGTTGAAATAAACTCTTCTTTTTTTTGGAAGCGGCAAGAGGTGAGTTTATACCGGCTGCTTTTAATTTTTTGCCGATATTCAGTCTCATTTGTTCTTAATTTTGTAAAAATTTTGAGAGCATCAATGTCAATTTTAGCGGGCATGTTTGAAAGACTGTTTAATTCCTATTGCTCTGTCTGCTTAAATGAAAACTTTTTTCTTGCTTTTGCAGCATCGTAAAATTGCAAAAGCGAAAAAGCAAGCTTTTTTCAAGTTAAACGACTGCCAAAAAAATTTCTCAACTGCTTGCGCAGAGCAACAGCGCTTTATAATCTTCTATAGTTGCAATTTTGCTTGCAAACACAAGAAAATCACTGAAATTTTATCGTTTTGAATCAGTACAAATTTTACTTTCTTTGATTGCTTTTTTTTTTGTTTGTTTTTGGTTTATTTTGCTGCCGAGACCGGCATTGTTGTTAATTTGTTCTTAAAATTTGAGCAAAAATGAGCCTCGTGTTCTTCGAAATCGATCTTATAAAAATATTGCATTGCTATTTTTGTCTACTGGCACTACTCAATATTTCTTTATCAGTCGAAACAGCAAATGGCTCTCCATGCAATTCGCTTTTTTTCAGCAGTCTAATAGCAATCATGGCGACGATTTTAATTAATTTTCAGCAAAAATTCGCTTTAGTTAGTTTTCAACATTTCGTCATTAAATTTCTGACCCAAAAAGATTTCTCGTACGTTTAAAGAGTGCTTCAAAATCTTCGTTAAATTGGCGAGGAAAATGTGACGTTTTTTTAGCGTGCGAAAATGACGTTACTGAGTTCTCAGAGCTTCAGATGCACGTGCAAAAATAACCTCTTGCTTTCAGCGAGTATTTCGCTCGGTAGCGCCTCTTACAAAATTGTCGTTATTAATGCGAACGAGGAAATTTCTGTCATGTGGGCCCAGGGTGGACAGCGGCGAACTTGGTGTGCATGAAAGCAGATATCGCATTGCATTGAGAAAACTCATCGCGTAATCCAACAAGCAAAGCCAGAACAAGTCTAAGCGCATAGAGGGCAGAATATATAATGCTGGATTGAGACCAACCAGGAGATATAGAAATATACCACAAAAAACTTAAATTGAAATCAGTTAGAGTGAGATAGGCAGAAGTTAGAAGGGTAGTAGCGTAGCCAGCACAACTCACGTCAAAGTCTGAATTAATCAGAAATCCCAAAATCGAATGTTCTTGAACTAAAGTAACTTGTGAGATGAATTCCGCGTGAATGGAGGTATGAATAGAATTTAAAAAAGACCCAGAACGCTAAAAAAGCAATACCTGGAAATCCACAAATCGGATCAGTATGGGTAATGGACTCACTACACTGAGCGATATGGCAGGGTTGCAAAAAAGGCAGCATCGTAGTAGGTGCAGTACTTTGGATCAAACACATATGAGACGCAGACACGGTATATACCAACACATTGACGGAACTTGAAAAGGTTAAAGACTCAGCAGTTGGAGAAGCAGGTACCAAACAACGCAGAGCAAAGTAGCCAGTAAACGCAAACTTATAAACCAAACTCAAAAAGAAAAGAAACCTAGAAGCTGCGGAAACAGAATTAGCAAGGGCAAGGAACCCACTACGCGGGGAACACACGAAATCAGCAATAACCTAGTACCCAGTAGCCGGGGGACCACGAACAAAATCAGCAAGGAAAAGAGACCCAGTAGCGAGGGGACCAGGACCGAAGTCAGCCAAGGCAAAAAACCCAGTGACATGGGGACCAAGAGCGAGATCAGCTAAGGCAAGCGACCCACTGGCTGGGGACCAGGACCGAGATCAGTTGAGGTAAGGACCAATATCAACCGGGACAAGAGACCCAGCAGCCAGGGGACCGGCACCGAGATTAGCTAGGGCAGGAGATCCAGTAGCTGAGCGATCGGAACCACAATCAGCCAGAGCAAGGGACCCAGCAGTCGGAGGACTGGACCGAGGCCGAAATCAGCTAGGTCAAGGGATTCAGTTACTGAGAGACCAGAATCAGCTAGGGTAAGGAACCCAGCAGCTGGGAGACCAGGACCGAAATCAGCTAAGGCAGGGGACCCAGTGGCTGAGGGACCAGAACCAAGATTAGCCAGGGCAGGGTACTTAGTAGCCGGAGCAGCAGGACTGAGATCGGGCAGGGCAAAGGACCTAGTATCTGTGGGGCCAGGGCCGAAATCAGCAAAAACGGGAAACCCAGTAGTCGGGGGGCCAGGACCAAGATCAGCCTGGGTAGGGGGTGCACCAGAAAAGCAGGACTAATTAGGTGTACTGGACAGGTAAAAGATCATTCACCAGACATTTAATAACCGGACTAACTTGCGAAGTTGACCCAGTATACTCGAGTGTATGGACTGGCCCCGAGTGTCATTGGCCGGACAGTCAGTAACCGGACCAACATGCGAAAAGACTCAGTATATTCTAGGGCATGGACTGGACCCGAAGAAGTCAAAACTCAATATTGTTGCTGTCGACTCTGAGTTGATCAAGCAAGGCATTCAATTTCTAATCAACCTCTTGCTTCGCAATGCAAGTATTGAAGCAAAGCATTCTCTGTTTCGCTCTTCTTTTAACGCCTTTCAACTTAGTAATCCTTAAAGTAGCATAACCAAAGTTATGTTTTAAAGAGTGGCCGCTAGAAGACGGAAAAAAAAAACGAAAATTGCCAGTAGAAGCAGAGTTAGAGAAACAGTTAGAAATTTGTGTTATACTATCACCAAAAACACAGTAACCTACAGTCAGAGATGGGCACGATCTTGATCTTCAAGATCAGACCGTGATCTTGAAGATCAAGATCGTGATCTGATCTTGATCTTCAAGATCACATTATTTTAATGATCTGATGTTGATCTTCAAGATCACATTTTTTGTGTGATCTTGATCTTGAAGATCAAGATCACTTACATTTTTTAATGTCGCGTAAAGTAAGCATCGCTGAGGCCAGGTTACGTGATATTTTGAAGCTATTTCATGGTTCCGACACGAAATGGAGTCTAAACTGGAGAGGAGTTAAATGGAAGGAGCGGATGGAGTCTAAAAAACTTGTTTTGGTTTACTGTTCATGATCTACGATGTCAATGTCATAAAATATACAATGTCATGAAGAAGGATTTTGTTCTTGACCGGCGGAATGTCCGAGTGGCAGACGCGTCCGGCTTCAATGGCAAATCTTGTGCGGGAGACCGGGTTCGATTCCCACGTCAATCAAATCTAATACTAATCGCCAATCGCCCGCCACTGTAGTGACGTTAAATTGTGTGTCCGTTGAGTTTTGAAGCAGAGATGGGCCCCGCAAGCTCGGGGCACCCATAAAGGGTATTTAAGCGAGTAAGGCCTAATGAAGATTTGGTACTTTGGATTTTATTTTGTTCTTCAATTTCGTTGTTGTTATACAAAACTAGCAAAAGTAATCTAAAAGGGTTTTTGTGACTATTTAAACTACTAAAATAGCTACAAAAAGTTTGTCAGTGTCAAATGTCATACGTTATTAGTAAAATCAGCACTGCCATTGCCCATTGATAGTCAATACTGCAACAGCATTTAACATTTATAGCTTACCCCCCCCCCCCCCCATCATCACCGCTACCTCTCTTTGAGTACAAAAAGTAAAGTGATCTTGATCTTCAAGATCACGATCTTGATTTTGATCTTCAAGATCACAGTGTTTGGGTGATCTGATCTTTGATCTTCAAGATCACTTTTTTGTGATGATCTGATCTTGATCTTCAAGATCACCAAAAGGTGGTGATCTTGCCCATCTCTGCCTACAGTAACCTACCGCTTAAGTTCGCACCCGTTTAAGATCGCATCCCTGTTAAGTTCGCACAAAATTGTCGCAAATTTTAGATTCAAGTTTTTCAGAAACTTATTGCAAGTAATTTAATGTTCACGTTTCAAGCATGTTACGAATCGCCAGTTGATCCGTTGTAAAATCTCTGTTGCGTTTTGCTTCCCAAATCCCCAGTCGCAATTTTTACTGAAAGTGCTTAGGCTTAAAAGAATTTTTCAGTTCGCTATATTCATCTCCTACTTGAACTTGCACCTCTGACCTTAACAATGACCTTTTCCTTCAAGGACTTTTTTATATATATTCCTAAACCCACAAAAAATGGACATAGTTTTTTGTTGGTTCCGGTATGGGTGTGCAAGCTGTGGCAATTGTATGATTACTCTCATCTTCTGCGTTTTCTGGTGTTATTTACATTGTTTCCAGCAACTCATTTACATCAACCAAAATCTTTTGCGAAAAATTTTTATTGCTTTTGTTATCAATGTGCATAAACTCTTCTATAGCGCATTTGTCACTCTATTAAATGCTTTAAAGCTCTTGCGTTCTTGGATTAGACGCTTTACGATGATTATCTCTGCTTGTGGCTTCGAACAAGCAGCAAAATTAAAAGGGGAAGAGTCAAACGTCAACCGGAAAGCTTGAAAAATGGTCAACTCCTATGCGGGTGCAGATTTGTTTAAAACATAGCGTACCGTCACTTTCTCGAGATAGGAGGATAGAGCTGCATCAATCAATCAATGCTTTAAAGCTTCGCAATAAATCAGCCATCAAATCAATTTTCTCATTCGCTCCACCTCGCAACGTTAGTAACTGAGGCTTTTAAGGTTGAACGCATTCTTAATTGTTGCATCCGAAATGGAATCCCAGGCAAGCTTAACGTATTGAGCTGCATCTAGCAAATGAACAGGATTGCCGTAAGCGACACCAGCTGCATCCTGGGGTAGCCTATTTGCTTGCTCTTTTTGGTGAGCCTTCAACTTGTTACCAAGTTCGTAAAAATTCAAAACATCATTAGGATATAAATATTTTTTCAGTGCTGCAATAATTTCGATATCACAAGACTGTTTCGAGCTAGTACAGTTCGGTGAGAGAACACCACTTAATGTTACCTCTTTCAAAAGCGAGAAAATGACAAGGAGCATTGACCAATAGTCAAAGAAAAGAACTGGTCAACTGCGCGTCTTGTTCTTTTTTTTTAACCTTAGGACAGAACACATCATCAAGCTACGTGGCAACTCACTGACACTCATGATGCTTACAAAATAATTCAATAGGCAACTCTCGATTTGAACATAAATTGTTAAGTTCGCACCGACCGGTTAAGTTCGCAGCTAGAGTAACAGAGATTCAAATTGCGAACTTAAGCGGTAGGTTACTGTAATGTAGAAACAACACAGAACCATTCAAATACATGATCTTGGAATTTTTTGCGATATGCACTGCAAAAATATGCGTCAATGGAATAGCTTCCGCACGTAGTAGTCATCAACGACATTAACTCGTGATATAGTTGACTAATCTCGGATAACAGGCATCAAGTTTGCAAATATTAGGGTCATGTGACGATAAAATTTTCCAAGCCAACAAATAGTTTTCATTTAACTCATCTTGTAATTCGTCAATGGAAACCCTTACGTCAATAGTTATATTCTTAGTCGCCATAAGGTCAAAAGCTCAAACAGAAGCAAAAGCGCTAACAGTTGTAAATTAGCATATCATATCTTCGAAGCAATAACGCTGATTCGAATAACAAAAATTTCGTGAATCGAAATACCGTATTTTTTGTCGGAACTGTTCATTGAATAGCTTTGAAAAAGTTGGCTGAAGAATAACTTGATTGTTACTGAAAGTGAATTTTCAGTTGTAAGTAATCGAAACTCTCGAAACTTTGTAAACGACGTGAAAATTGTTTCTGTCTGCCTTGATTGAACGTCTTTACACGTGTTGACTGATCTCCGATTTTTTTTCTCGGCGGTTTCTGTGGAAAAGTACAGAACATAAATTAGCAATTCAGTAAACATTGCAAAGGCGTAAGAAATCACTGCGGCAATATGATCACACATCAAGTAACAGTATACAGGATCCATACTACATACAGCAGATAGAAAGTAATTACTAACAATTAACTAAGCATATAAATATGAAACGGGACAGTATAGCATCACATAATTTGACTCATCGATGGTTTCTTCTTTAAGGTGGACAATAATTTAAAACCACAAAAAAAAAGCTTTAACTTCAAATTGGCTTAATAACTGTAATCGGGTTTAAGAAAGGGACCCAGGGAGGTAGGAATTAACAAACATAAACCCCAGTAAAACAAGAGATCAAACACTGATGGCGAGCAACAGCTGAGGGAACAAAGATCCAAGGGAAACAAAACGGTAGCCACCTAGAACAAGTCCGAAAGTCTCGAGGAAAGACTGCAAAGATATCCCACTAAGGGCCGGTCTACACTGTGCGTAAAATCGTCAGCTTACGAGCGTAACCTTAGTTTATTTTAAAGGAAAATTTCGTAAGCCCAGGCGTACCACCTTACGGGAGTAGCACCTTTCAAGAGTAAAATTGCCAGCGAAAAAAAATTTGCTATAAGGTGTGGATCTAAATACAGTTTTTTGATACAATTGGAATTCTGAATTAATTCTCACAAATCTAGAATGATTTTCTATGTCCTTCCTCGACAACTAACAATTTTTACTGACACTCAAAAAGTAGTTAAAGCGCGAACATTCAATGTACACAATTTGAAGTAGTTGCGCAACAGATAATTACATACGGTAAAGAGGCGCAATAAATCGCTTAATTTGCAATGGTTATCACGTGTTGATTTGCATTACTCAAGAAAACTTTATCGCAAAATAATGTACTCTAAAATTTAAACGCAGCAAAGGCAGAGTTCGAAACCAACCGAGTATAGCAAAACATACTGAAACGACTTAACACTGCATGACTGACAGTACGTGCTGTGGGTAGTCAGCAGTGCTGTAAGTAATTTTTTTTAGTCTAAATGTCATTGGTCTAAGTGCTGCAAGTGAAATAAGTGCAGCAGCTGTTATTGTAATAGTTGTAACTAGTAACCTTTGCAGTAAGTAATTGTTTCGGTCATTTCTGGAAGTAATTGTTCAATTCATGCTGCTTAAATCCACCTAGTTTTGATCTCCAACAATGCATCTATGTATATTATACTTAATTGCATAGGTGGGCAAGTTAATGCAAAACATAGGCTTCGTTAACCATTAGTCCGTAAGCAAACTTTTAATTTATTTCTCAAATGGCTTCAAAATCTTACCAATTTAGTTCTTTCAAATGGCGTTAAAAGTAAGCGAAATGTAATCCAAATGGTGTTGTAAGAGCTATTTTTTCAAAAATTGCAAAAAATTGCTCAACACCTGCAGGCTTGCCGCTAGACTCCCATTGCCTCCGGCGGCTGCGACACGCTTGAGTTACACTAATTTGCTTACTACACTTCCCAATCGAGGCGTAAGAAATTGCGGGATTTGGAAAAAGAAACCCTTCAAAGTTTGGTTCAAGTCATCCCCCTTCGCAAAATTTTGATTTCGCGCCAAAAGTTCCTTGTTTTAAAAATTTCTGATAACGCCAATGCATGTATATGCGGTTTGCCCTCCCCCTACAATAAAAAGTCCTGGCTACGCCTATGGGCTAGATTCGGTTGAGGATAAAGTCACGAACATTCTGCTTCGAATACAAAGTTTCAGTAGTAACCCGCTAAATACTGTGAGTTTTAGTGGTAGTGATAGTGGCTCTCACAACGAATGAACAAAAGAGTTAGCAAATGGATCTAATGGCAGCCAACGCCTTTAGCTCAGCCCTAGACCTGTAAAATGTGCGTCAACAACGAAAATGACTACAGCAGCCCACTTTCTACATGAGATCAATCCACGCAGGTTGATCGCAATCACGTTTTATGTTTTGTTGCCTGGTACTTGCAGGTTGCATATCATGTAAGCGAAAAATGGAAGGTTAAAGAAACTTTTGAGATGCAATAGAAAACTTTCACAATGGAATGGAAGAAAAATATCAAGACGGTAAAGGGAAAAAACGCCTTTCATTCCTTCCTATTTCCTGCACTTGACTTGACAAATCCCTTGTCGATTAAATTGTATAACTGCGTGGCCAAGTAGTGTGTTCTTTGTAATCTTTGACGTTTTTTTACCAGCAAAGTCTGACCAGTGACCAATAAATAGCAAACAAATCTTAAGTATTAAGGGCAGACGAAGGCATTAGTGTGTAGCTCATACAGTAGAGTACAAGCAAATAAATGGCTAAGTAACATTAATTAATTGCTATTAATTGTTAAGGCAGAATATCTGTTTTTGTTTTAATTCTTGTTTTATAACTGTTTGCTTCGTTTTCAGTGTTTGGAGCACATTCACGAGTTATCTCCTCATTACGAAGAATATAATGAGACAACATTCTTGGATACTGCGCAGAGAACTCTACATTATCTCATGAGCGGAAATTGCAGCGTTGCACTAGGTGAGCGTTTTAATTGGGTGATTCTTTTCATATGTCCGTTTTCTCTGACACCGTTTTTTATTCTTTTGAACTTTTGCTGTGGAATGAACCCCAAAGCTGTTTAGAGACATTTTTGAAACAATGAGTGTTTTGAAAGACTAATATTTTCACATAAATACTAGAAACTAACCAACAGAAAAAACTAAAATGGACTAAACCAGAAAAATTGATCGCTATAATTATGCCAAACGTGTGTCAAAGACGTTTATGAAGTGAGAGTTGATGTTTGCAACAGCCAATTGATAAAATTTTCTATTTTTCTCAAATCTCGCTTTCTTACCTCCTACCCCTTATCATCTTTTTGTATCAAATTTAGGCTCATCCTGTAAAAACTTGCAAGTTTTTCCAAACTATAGATCTTTATTTTTTACCACTGCGCCCACATAGCTCATTTACGCAGCCAGTTTAATCATTTTTGTAGAGCTATATAATGTGCGACGTGTTTCAGGCAACAATTTTAACTAAATTAGACCAAAAAATTGTTAATTTCGCAAAACTAAATGCAAAAATCTCGCTACTGCTTTCAAATCTTCAAAATGGCTCTCAAGCCCATTTTAAGACTTTGTTCACGCACCTGGTCTACAACGATAACAATATATTTTTCGAAGTGAAATTATTACCAATTTATTTTTTCAAATGGGTGAAATTTATGCCTAACTGCATTCAGTAAGCTGTTTTTTTTTCTAACAGGAACGGACGAGCCGGCTTTTCACCATGCCCCAGTTTGCCAACAAGAAGTAAGCGATTCTCTCCGACAACTCGAAGTGTACTACGAAACTTTCAACACGGAAATGGTAAGTACCGAATTGTCTTTCTGTTTCGTAAAATTCTTGGGTTGGGTATATTTTTTGCCTACATTCTGAAGCACACTGTACTGTACTTAAAAGTGCAGCTTTGAACATGGAAACAAGGCCTCAGAGAGACTTTTTTTGAGAGGGTACGAAGACTGGTAATTACGGCTGAGTAACGAATAAATTGGTAAATGGTGGTAATAAGGTTAATTAGCCTGTAATTATATAGGTGAAGACTAAAAAAATAGGTCTTCTTGGAAATTCATGTAGTTTTTGGCCTCAAGTTAGGTGAAGACCAAAAAAATAGAACTCCAGCTGATTTTGACAACTAAAAGTATCTCTACTTTATTGAGAAGTTTTACAGAACACATAGCGCGTGTTCTTTTATGGTCTTCTGAACCCGGGTAAGATGTTCTCCACGAACCCCCCTCTAGTAGGCCTCGCATTGGAGCATTAATCTGTGCCAGCGGGAAATGTTGCTCCTGGGAATATAAAAATCATTATCTATGAATAATCCGTTAACACGTCCTACGTATGGCAAAATTTTTCAGTATTGAAACTAAGTTTGATACAGCACATCAGTTTTGTGCTACAAGTTTCAAAACACTTAGCTACGTTAAGGGTGGGGGGAGAGGGAAAACTGGCGGAGTGTACTAGATTTTTGCAAACTTCGTTTCACTTCCAAGAAGCTATTTATTACAAGAAAGACCTCGAGAAAAAAGGCATGCTTTTCTTCCTAAGTACTAGCATAACTTCTAAACGGTCATCACACAATTTACAACACTGGGCGTAAAATCGAGAGCGTACGAGTGTAATTTTAGTAGAACTTTATTCAAACAAAAGTTTGGTACCACCGGCGTACTGCCTTATCACCGCACAAGCTGCCAGCAGTTGGCTAAAATATACTACAAAATTTTGTACAAACTAACTGATAAACCAGACTGTAGTAATGGACAGGAAGTACATAGTCAGCAAAGCTGAATAGTCATCAAACAACACAATCAAATAGTGGAATTCAACTAGACTTTGGTGAAATATATGAATGGACAATAAGAATAGTAAAGCAATGGACTCGAAGTATGATCTGAACAAACTCAATGGCGATTAAGTTAGAAAGACGGCTTTCCACAATCAATTTGCGCGATTCGATTGGGCTTTCTTTAACTGCGTGAACTTGAAAACGTAACTGACTGGTGCAAGTTTATTGTTTGCCAAATCGAAAATTATTGATTTATTTTGCGCAAAAGTATTCTCTTTACTTCTCATTTAAATTGATTTACCGTACACCAAATATAAATTAAAATGTAATAAAATTTGCGGTTTGTGTCCTGCTTGCACAGAGACGAATGTACTAGATGTAAGTACAAGGTGTTTGAATAACAAAGAGTGGTGAACATCCATCCAGTAGCCAGCATATGCAATGTATTTTTAATAGCTTCATTGGTTACCAGACACACAAAAATACGTCTTTTAGTCTTGATTAAGCTTTGCATTTACTAAATTAATGTAAATCCGGCCTTGAAACGAGCAAATGATTCTTCAGCAGAATCGAGCTTGTGTTAGTCAATAAGTCAGTACGGTATTTTTTTCCACAAAACAATCTTCAGAATGAACATTTTTCCAAGCAAATTATATTTTTAAGTAACTTTTTAGCAATCCAGTTGTACCAAGCAATGAAATAAACACATTTATTATATTCACAGTAAAATAAACTTTAAAACATTCCATTGAAGAACCATAATAAAATTTTTATTTTCAGAAAATTATTTCGGGGAGATAGCGTTTTTCTTTAGGAACACATTCTTGAATTTTTGTTTTTTAAGGAGGGTATATATGCATTTTTAGGTTTATACATTTTCCAGAAGAGCTATTTTTAAGAAAATTAACTTTCATCGATAAACCATTTTCCTTCAAAATAAATTAATCGGTGTTCATAGCAAAACTATTCTCTTTTACAATGTGGTCGACATTGAATATTAGTTGTCAAAAATTGTTAGGATGTAATTTAAAAAAAAACAAAGTTGCAGATTTCTATGTTTTTTCAAGTTTTTATGTTCTTTGTTGTACGCTCATTGGGCATTTCTCAAATTAGTCTTATCTTGAGTCCCAGAATGCGTTGCATCAGATTTATAAGAGAGATTTTTCTCGTTTGGCTTGAAATTCCAAGGCAAAATCATACGGTTCCAATTATTAAAACATGCTACTGTTGGCAATTGGTTGACGGTCAAATTAAAGCTGTAGAGTACAAATAGGCTGGTGACGTTGGGGCTTTGTAGGAACCAAGTAACTAACGCAAACAGAAAAAATATCAGAAATGAGGCAGATGATTGTGATGATGATGACCTTTTTCACTCGTTTAAGAAGCATCGAATGACAACTCGTTCCTTCGGTTCCCCATAAAGTGGGCTTTATTATCGGAAACATAAACAATCCAATAAGAGCAATTTGCATTATGACTTACACAATTAACCACAATAATGAAAAGATAGTTCCTGGAAGTGAGATTCTCCACCAAACTTCCCACTTCCTCATTGAACTGATATTGAACTAAGATGAAATAACACAAAGTTGATAGGATGCAATAGAGAAATCAAACCAATATGATGCTCATGCTAATACTCCTGACCCACCTATTATTGAGAATATTAATCGAAGGATGAATGTAGAAAACCTGCTGTCTAAACCACAGAAACAAGTATGCCAAACTAGTACTTTACGTTACACTACTATTTCCAACCCTCAGTAGCATCTTGCAAGCGTTTTGCATCACATTCGTTGGCAGCATCGTTTTATTGTCCATTGCTACCTTCTCGAGACCTAAAAGAGCAACAGAATTAATGTTCCTAATCGCAGTAATAACCGCAATGAAAATGAAAACACAACGGGATATAACTGAAAACTTTTCTCCATAGAAGTCATACAAAACCCTTCGTTTTTACTTCGATGTACTCTGATGCAATGCTACATCAGAGCTGCAGAAATGTAGATGCTAAAAACTTTGAGAATAGCCGATATAACAAGATTTGCAATTCATAAATCAGGTATGAACAAAAACATGTCGTCGCTTGCATTATTCCTACTTTCCATGTTTTTTCAAACATTTTAATACCATAGGCAAAATAAAATTAGACGTACTGTACATGCAAGGTGCACTTTCTTAAAAAATCAACTGGCATTGCACAAAGTTATTTGCGAGTAGCGAGTAGTAGTTAAAGTATCGTAGTGTTTTAAAGCATTATAGATTATTAGTGAATGTAATTAGAATAGAGCTCTGAATTTCATTTTAGCAATACTGTTGTTGCTGTTGTTGCGCATATTTATCCTCCTGTCACCGGACAGCGCCAAACGCTAACTGTTGGACGAACCGCACTCTTTTTATTGCATTGACAACTTCGTGCTTGGAGGAATCCGCACTTGCTTAGGAGTTTCCATTGATCCAATGTTCCTCTGGATTTCTTCAAATTCTCGTCCACCGAATTTGCTGCTTGTTCGAAGCCACCAAGCAGAGATAATCATCGTAAAGCGACTTATCCAAAGACCCAAAAACGTGACCAGGGTGATGATTGAACCCAGAGCATGCGATCAGGGTTGTCGTTAAAACGACGCCTTTACTCATGCGACCAAGTTACCGACTATTTGGCCTCGCTGCCGGCTATTCGGCCACACTTGCAGCATATACAAACACCATTCTTCATTCTAAACCATGTCCTAAAAAGAAAACATGCTTTTAAACTACAATAATAGCGGAGATGTCATTTTTGAAACACGTCTTTAAAAAACTTGAAGTTGCTGGAGCAAATCCTTTTTAGAAAGTGATTTTCCTTACTCAGCAAACTGTTAATGTACCAATTTTGCTAAAACGTGTCTTAACATTTAAACTTACCGTAATAGCTCTTTTTATCTACGCAAAAGGAAGCATGATCTTTAATCAGGGATGTGGAAGCGACTTGAGTTGTTTTCACTTTTAACCTTAGCGCTTCCAATTCCGCTTCTGCTTTCTCCAATTGATGACGTAAGTTTTGCTTAAAATTTTTTGATCTTAAATTTTTTTTGTGAAAAAAATTTTTTCCAGATGAGTCAAAATAAAACAGCCTTGTTATCATCATCTTGAAAGCATCATGTAAAACCAAAGTATATAATTGTATTCAGTGGTTTGCATCGCAAAGATCAGCGCATGGGCGTAGTCAGGAATTTGGATTTGGCGCGCCCCTGAAGAAAAAAGACTAATTAATTACATGGTCGTTATGTTTCAGCTGACACAAATTTCTCTAAACGTTCACTCCGAAGTTTAAAATCATCAGCGATTGTTAGGGGTAAGGGGACAGATTTCCAAGCGCTCGGGATAATAACTTGTTTCAGCTGCGTTTGCGTTGTTAAGTGCAAATCTTTACTTGGTAGCCATGGGGCAAAGCTTCCACATTTGCAGAAGTTTGCTTTTTTTAATAACTCGTTTGTGCCTGTGGTTGGCTCCAAAATTTTGTTCGTAGCAACGCGTGTATTTTTGGACTGCAAAAAAAAAAAATTTTACACGAATTGTGCGGTTATACGCAATACCATAATAGAATGATTCTTGTTTGCAAACTGTACTTAGCAACAATTAAGACAGGCATTATAAAATCATGTTTAAAAGTCATACAACTTTAAACTAGGTTTCGTAGACGTTATGATGCTCTCCTCTGTTTGCTTTTCAAGAATGTATTATCGCAGAGAAAAATTTAAAATCTTGGAGCTAAAAACTTTGTTTATGTTGGTGAAACCTGTTTTATACGAGTATGGCCACCCAAAATGGGCAAAGCCCCATTTAAAAGTTGTTTTAAGAAACTCTTTAAATTTTAGGACTAAATTGAGAATTTTTGAACACTTGAAATTTTAAAAATGAGTTGGTTAGCTACATGGTTCTTCTTTGAGTCGATGGGGGTTAGGAGCTTCCCCGGATCTAAGTGAACCTCAAGCTTTATAAAATGTTTCTTTGCAAATAATGATCGATCAAACATTTACTTTTCGTCATAATTTTTTTTTAAAGTGGCACCACATTCAAGTTTTGACGTTTAAAATGAATGACCAAAGTGGAAGCGGAAGCAGTACCCTTTTACGGCTTCCAGCTTTCGCTTTCGCTTCCACATCCCTGTGTTTAACACTGCAATAACAATGATATTTGAAAGAACTAAAGCGGTACAAAATGATCACAGACACACAAAAAAAGTCCTATCATTACAAACTGCCATTAACCTTCTTTGTCGCCCACAAAATCGTTTGTCTTTACCAACATTATACCAGAAATTAATACGTTTGTGTATTGCGGCAATTAATTCTGTATGGCAGCTCCAAACAAACAATTTACTTGAAAAAAAAAGTCACAGATTTAATCAAAAACTCGAAATATCATAAAACTTATAAGATGGTGAAACATCCAGCCAAAATTATGACCAAAAAGTGATGAAACATCAAAAATAATTATCTTTATCAAATTTCATCTCTCTGCCACCTATCGTTTTGAAGATATTTCATAAAACGCATCTCCTCTGCAGGGTTGCCAGTTAAAATTTAACTTTTTCAAATTAGCTAAAGGCAACTTTAACAAGATTTGAAAAGGAGGTGACTATACAAGGCTTCACCAACGGGTCAGACGTACTCAAAATATTAAGAAAGATAGATGGGAGTTAATTTATTGGAAAATTACACATGACACGTTGCTTTTATTTATCTGTCAAAATAAAGTAAAAAGGTAAAAAAAAAAACAGATTAAAAAGGGCAGCACACAAATAAAGATAATTTCAAAGCTACGTCACAAAAAATACAGCATAAAAAAACTTAATTTTATTTTTTGACAATTCTGGCTTCGTGCTTCACTACCTATTGCAGATTCGGATTCTTTTAAAGTATCGCCATTATGAAGATATACAGCATATGGTTTATTCAGTCAACCCAATTAATATACAGTAAATGTATTCAATGGCACAAATGTTGCGATAAACTTTATGGAACTATCGTTATCTTAAAATAAGTTAACAACTAAAACTTGTTTGAACAAATAGCTCAGTTTCGTTTTATTGACCAAAAGGAATTTTTCCAACAATATTTGCCATTTATAAAAGTCTATTTAAAGTAAGTTATAAGTATCCAGAATCTACGTTGTTATGGCATTAATGCTGAGAAGCTAGTTTTCTTGCTGATTGTTTTTGTCTTCAAATTTATTATTCATAAATGTGGCAATAGATTTATAGTAATGTTGTAACAATTCTTTTATGAAATAAAATTGTCATCTTAATTTCAGCTCTTGTAGATTTGTTCTTTCACATTGTAAACACTTACATTTTATTCGCCAAGTTAGTTGCCTTGGCCAGGAAACAACGAAGAGATCTTTCGGTCTTCGAGTCAAGCTCCCACCTGCCCACCTGTCTACCACACACCGTGGAGGCTTAACACTGTCTCTTTTTAATGCTAAACTTTATGCAGGAAAGCTGGTAATATCAATTTTTAGAGCTTTTGGTTTGACCCGAACGGGAATCGAACTCAGGTATATCGCTTTAGCAGCATACGCTTTATCCACTCGACCATTGAACGATAAATCTTAGAATAGGTTTGTAGCTGAATATATTTTTTCGTCACTGATAACTTTTGCTTCACCTCTTTGACACTGAGACAAAATGTCATTTATGAAGCAAGTGCTCTACTCACCGTCCAAACTGCAATGTTTCATAACTGTAATATTCGTAATATGCGCTATAGGGTGTGCACTTTTTTCACTTTTCTCTCTGATTTCTTAGTTTATATGATTTTAAGGGGACAAATCGACCCCAAACATCTACGCAAAAAATTTTTTTTCAAAATTTTGTCTTGATACTTTGCAGGGATCAAAAATTTCTCGGGGGGGGGGGGGGGCAAAATCCCAAATTTCTCATATCTCGAAAAGCATAGCACTTGGAATAAAGATTTTTTTTACCTATCGATTCAGCAGCCCCAGTTTCCTATTTGTCTGTAATACATTATGTGGTGCTAACTCCTTTATTTTTTGAGTTATTTACCAAAACCATAATTACACGGACTCCATGCCAGGGTGAGTTGGCCCAATCATGTACATCATCCACTGCACGCATCAAAATTGCGTTTGTCGGAACCAGAGCATGCTCTAGCTGCGTGGTATTGTTGTGATATCACAGCACCCCCACTGACCCAAATTTGCGCTTCAGTTGTCAGGGATTGGGCCTGTTAGAGAAAGTGTTAGTAGTGGAGTTTCATTGAGAAGCAGGAGCTTAAATGATCAGGCAATGGACAAGTGTAAATTTGCAGCAGAAATGAAAGGTAATGTTTTGCCAACAGTAAAAGATGTAATCGGGCATTATTTGTTCGTTCAAAACTGTCCGATGTGTATCACCGAAAAATGTTTGCATAAAAGACCGAAGTTCAATGTATGTAAGGATGAGGTAGTCAACAAAATCAAAGCCATATGGGAAAAAAGCAGTCCTCCAACAATAGGAAGAAAATCAATGAAAACCAAGTTAGGAAATGTTTTTAAAAAGTACACAGTAATGAAAGCAAGAAGGACGGAGTCTGACGAACTACAGTTTGAAAACCTCTTTGATGTGATGAGCGCCTGCAAATGCAATCATGTTGAAATTGTGGTGAAGTATGGAAAAGTGTGCTGCAAATGCCCACACCAAAGCCAAATTCCCGTCCAAGATAAGGTGTGTTTACGAACATAGCGAGTAAAATTACATTAATGGTTTCAAGTGTAATGAGAAATCGTTTAAATAGGGCCTCGGCTGTTCTTCACCTGAATATGAAGCACTAAAGCATGGCTGAGGTCTGGTATCAAATCGGAGGGTGTTAGGGCCTTCGTAATCTGACTGACTGTTCAAGGGGTATGAAAAATTCACGAAAGCTCAACTACAAGTCCCTGGTTTAAATAGATTAGAGCCTTTGGTGAAGTGATGTTTAGGAAACT
Source organism: Trididemnum nubilum (assembly GCA_963965965.1). Taxonomy (NCBI): domain Eukaryota; kingdom Metazoa; phylum Chordata; class Ascidiacea; order Aplousobranchia; family Didemnidae; genus Trididemnum; species Trididemnum nubilum. Next base: position 17,751,524 of record OZ014481.1, read on the forward strand.
TAAGTTGAAACAATCTAAGCAATTCATAACAGGATATAATACATCATATGGGGGAGGGGCGAAATAAAAGATAATATAATAAGATTATGGACGGTCTATGTTCGCATATGTAAAAGTTATAAATTTTTGATATTGCGTCGTATGATATTAGGATAGGCTAGTTCCTAATCCTAACGCAATTTTTATCTCCAGAATACCCGTTTGTGTTGCATCAACAGAAAGAAAGACAAAGGTGTATTATACATATCGATGCAATGCCAAAAATTTATAACTTTTACATATGCGAACATAGACCGTCCATAATCTTATTATATTATCTTTTATTTCGCCCCTCCCCCATATGATGTATTATATCCTGTTATGAATTGCTTAGATTGTTTCAACTTAAGTTTCCTAAACATCACTTCACCAAAGGCTCTAATCTATTTAAACCAGGGACCTGTTGTTGAGCTTTCGTGAATTTTTCATACCCCTTGAACAGTCAGTCAGATTACGAAGGCCCTAACACCCTCCGATTTGATACCAGACCTCAGCCATGCTTTAGTGCTTCATATTCAGGTGAAGAACAGCCGAGGCCCTATTTAAACGATTTCCCATTACACTTGAAACCATTAATGTAATTTTACTCGCTATGTTCGTAAACACACCTTATCTTGGACGGGAATTTGGCTTTGGTGTGGGCATTTGCAGCACACTTTTCCATACTTCACCACAATTTCAACATGATTGCATTTGCAGGCGCTCATCAAATCAAAGAGGTTTTCAAACTGTAGTTCGTCAGACTCCGTCCTTCTTGCTTTCATTACTGTGTACTTTTTAAAAACATTTCCTAACTTGGTTTTCATTGATTTTCTTCCTATTGTTGGAGGACTGCTTTTTTCCCATATGGCTTTGATTTTGTTGACTACCTCATCCTTACATACATTGAACTTCGGTCTTTTATGCAAACATTTTTCGGTGATACACATCGGACAGTTTTGAACGAACAAATAATGCCCGATTACATCTTTTACTGTTGGCAAAACATTACCTTTCATTTCTGCTGCAAATTTACACTTGTCCATTGCCTGATCATTTAAGCTCCTGCTTCTCAATGAAACTCCACTACTAACACTTTCTCTAACAGGCCCAATCCCTGACAACTGAAGCGCAAATTTGGGTCAGTGGGGGTGCTGTGATATCACAACAATACCACGCAGCTAGAGCATGCTCTGGTTCCGACAAACGCAATTTTGATGCGTGCAGTGGATGATGTACATGATTGGGCCAACTCACCCTGGCATGGAGTCCGTGTAATTATGGTTTTGGTAAATAACTCAAAAAATAAAGGAGTTAGCACCACATAATGTATTACAGACAAATAGGAAACTGGGGCTGCTGAATCGATAGGTAAAAAAATCTTTATTCCAAGTGCTATGCTTTTCGAAATATGAGGAATTTGGCCTTAATTTTGTCATATTCTTTGCGGGAAACGCATTTGAACGTGCAATAACAGCACAACGCTACTAGTATGATCACAACCTTAAGTTCTTAGTCATCAATCTGCTGTGTATATTATGCACTATATCTTATTTAGGCTCTCTTTTATGACACAGTGCGATTGCACATTAAGCACAGCTAAACTTATTTTTTAATTTCTGTTCATGAAAAAACGTAAGTTGTTTTACATTGCGCACTATTCCTTTACATGTGCAAAGAAATAGTGAGCAATGTAAAACATCAAGACACTAAAACACTGAAAATATTTGTGTTTCTACTTGAAGTAAACCTCGCGAAATTAAAAATCTGTTCTTGTTCTACAAAAAATGTCCCCTAAACAAAACAAAATACAAAGAAATGGCTACTCTGCTTTAACGGTTATTAAGCAGAGATTACTGAGACTTCAAAATTGCACTAACAGGCAAAAAGTTCAAAGTACTCTTAAATAAATTTTAAAATAAATAATATCCCTCCAAAACAAAATTGTTCAAAACATTTTGCTATGTTGAACGCAGGTTGGATTTTTCATTGCTATGAACTGGTACAATCAGTCATTCTCATTCAAAATAGGAGTGCAACACACAAATTAAGCGGACTGTAAAAGCATTTGCAGATCCAGTTTATGCCAACTTTGGCGGAGAGGCGGTGTGTTTTGCGTGATATTTGGTGCGGAGTAATTAACAGTATTTTTGGGTAAATGTTGGCTATCAGTTGGTTCTTGGTCAATTGACTTGTACGTTTACCGACACTTTTTGTATTGTTAGTGTTTCAACGAGTTCACACTTTTGCACGAAAATTGTACGGATGAGAACGGTGATCTGGTTTATCTGATGCTGGCGAATCTGTACGATGGAAACTGCATCCTTCCATCACCTCATTTCTTCGAAGATGAGTTGTTTGAACATCTTGGAGTGGAAGGCGATTTGGTCACAGAAGAGAGTAAGATTTTTTTGCGTGGTTAAACGGAATCCCAATTGAAATCAATGCTAAAAACGAAAAGTTGTAAGTTTTTGGCATGCTGCATATGCCATTTTTACGTATAGCAAGATGCTTTGAAACCGATACATTATTATACTGTTTATTTTCTATCTCTATATTGGTGATTAGCATGAATACTACTGTTCGTCGCAATCAAGATATTACCTAGCATTTGAGAAAGCATGATACGATCTGGTTATTCAGGAATTTATCATGGTTTACAATACTCCCTAAGTTTTTCTTCCAATCGAAAGGATAAAAAGCCAGAAGTTTCAGGAAATGAAACCTTGGTTTACTTTGCAGATTTCGCACTTTTGTTGAGCACGCTGCAGATCGGATCTCATGCCGAAGAATCACACGACGATCACGATCATGATCATGAAGATAATGATCATGGTCACGATCATGCACGTAAACGGCGCCAGATTAATGATACAGATCATGATCATGATCATGATCACGACTACGATTATGATCATGATCATGATCACGATCACGATCACGATCATGAACACGATCACGACCATGATCATGAAACAACCAAAAATGAAATTGTAAGTATTGATGCGATTCATTGTATAGAACTGCTACAGTATTTCATGACCAACTACACTAATGTCAACTTGTTCAGAAATATTGCCACGCAAGGATATAATTGATTTGACCAGAAAGCTGCAAACAAAGTTTGTTTTGCTTTTATTATTTAGGCTTATAGGGCAAATTTTAATTTGACTAGCTCGAAGATTTATATAAATTTGAATTTGCAATCAATGACTTGGAATTTTGAAGCTCTGAAATAAAATTCAGTTACTTTTCGCATATAATGAATTTCACGCTCAGAAAATTTTTGAATTTTTTCAATTCTTCCATAATGAAATAAAGCTTGCACTGAAGCATTACCATCGAAACTGCAAATGTTTCCAAAAGTAAAGAAAACTTTCAAATTTAACTGAAGGATTACAAATGTTATGAGTTTCTTTTTAAATTCAGTATTTACTTAATTTTTTGTGAAAACTTGTTTTAACGATAATTTTTTTGCATTTTTGTGCAGTAGACCTATTTACTCTATCAAGTTTTGGCGGATTTTAGGTTAAATATCTGTTATCAGTTCATTTTTGATAACTAATTAAGCTCCATTGTGATCAGTAAAAGAAAATGTAAAACCAAATTTAAGAACAAAAACGGTTGCCAGAAATAGAACCAAGCATAGCAATTTATTAGACGCGTTTCGCTTTAACTTAAAGCATCATCAGTAGAATGAATTGCACAATTTACAGCACGAATTTGTATAAAATACAGTAATTACCCGTTGAATCCAGATAGCCACGGCTTGGCTCAAAATGAGACATTATCAATTTGATAACATACGCACATAAAAAACCACGAATTTCTTTTTCAATTAGCATAAAGATACTATCAATGAACTGCAATTTAAATTATACACAATGCTTTGTAGACTCTTGTTGGTTTAGGCAGAGTTTGGTATCGGGATTTTGATTTCTGCAAATATTATTCGGAATAATTTTGATAGGATACCCATTTTGTTACAACATTTTGATAATTTTCTCATAATCGAAGAACAAAAATTGTCGATTACTGCAGATTTTAATAGCTTTATTGACTAAAGATCTAATCAAATTTATTTTGTTCTTTATGGGAGTTAAACTACTCCACTTATTGTACAGCTCGATGTGCATTGGTTTTCTGGAGCTGTCAAAATCTGCAGTAGACGACAAATTATTGTTCCTCAAGTGTGAGAAAATTACCAAAATGTTGCAACAAAATGGGTGTCGTATCAAAATTATTCAGAATATTATTTGCAAAGCGATACACAGAAGTCAAAATCCCGATGCCAAACTCTGCCCTAACCAACAAGAGTCTACAAAGCATTGTGTATATTCTAAATTGCAGTTCATTGGTCCAGAGATACCTAAACAAAACCGGTACGCGAAACTCCGCTTTAGTGCGTGCGACTTCATGCAAACTGCAAACTCCATTCAACTCCATACAAGGTATGCCATGGGTTCCCGAATGGGAGGAAATGTACCCCTACCCCTAGGGGTACATTTCGAGTTTTTAAAGGGTACGTTACAACCAGTACTCAAACTGTAGGGGGAAAGCGTTGAGATCCCGTACACGAGTCAAAAAACACGAGTCCTAATGACACGAGTCTTAAAGGACACGAGTCCTAACGGTTACGAGTTCTAAAAGACACGAGTCCTAAAAAACACGAGTCCTAAAGGACACGAGTCCTAAAAGACACGAGTCGTAAACTTCGGGGCACGGGTTTAATTATAAAATATGCTTTAACAATATGCTGTAATGTATTCTAAAAGTTTGAAATACATAACAGATTGTTAAGAATTCATCATTTTGAATCAGTACAAACTTCAGATTTGTTTTGTTTGTATTTCATTTGAGATTTTTTCGTTTGTTTCTTATTTTTTGATTTGAGGCTGGCATTGATACTAACTTGTTTTAAATTTCGAGAATAAACGAGCCTCGTATTTTTATAAAATATTGAAAAATAAAGCCGCTTTTACCGAAAGTCCGTATTTACGCAAACGCGTTTAAAAAACGCATATCCGTGAATACGGATATGCGTATTTACGCAAGGTAATTTATTGATATGCGGAAATACGCGTATGCGTATTTTAGCAAGCGTATCTCAAAAGCTTGAAACAAATGGCTTGTGAGTTTGGTATTATCATTAATATACTGTGGTATTACCTTTTATTTGATTTTGAAAATGTCGATGATAACATCTCAATCGGAAAGTTACATCATCAATTTTAGTCGACAGTCACACGAGGGCGTTAATAGCATTCTGTAACTATTACAATGTAATAAACAGAAAAATTGAGGCAGACGACTGATATGATTAAGAATATATTATTGTTTTCGAAATTTTCCATGATAAACTTATACATTTTATTTTTTTCCATCTTAAGACCGAAAAATAAAATGGCAGTGTCTTTAGGACTTGTGTCTTTAGGACTCGTGTCTTTTAGGATTCATGTCCGTTAGGTCTTGTGTCCATTAGGACTCGTGTAGTTTAGTACTCCTGTCCGTTAGGGCTGATGTGCTTTAGGGCTCATGTCCATTAGGGATTGTGTTTTTAGGACTCGTGTCCGGATGCCAACGCGTTGACATCAAATAGCGTAAAAGATCTTTTTTTTTTGTTTGGTGGCTTCTATTCAACAAAACTTTTCCAAAATGCGGAGAAGACCCATCTAAATGAAAGTCTTTCACCGAATCCTGAGACAAAAACCCTTTTGAATGCAGAGAAGACCTTGGTCTCCAAGGAAAATAAACACGATTTAAATTTTTGAGAGTACAAGAGAGAATTGATAAATGGCCAAAGGTTACCCATGAACAGCAAGTTTGGGAAACCTTGAGTTATGCTTTGTTAGAACCATTTACATTGTTAAACAGACAATGGAGACAAAAGTGGTTCCAAAATTTGCCGTTTTTCTTATCTTTCATAGTGGGAAACGGCCAAAAATTGTTACAAAAAATGGCATAACTTAGCTCCCAATTGATATTTTTTCAAAATTTAAATTGCATGATGAGCTTGACGCAATTCGGCATGAAATTACGTAGTTCAATTTTTTGGACAAAAAAAAAATTAATACCGTACCTTAATTTTGAATTTGTTTCAGCAAGATGTGCAAAATTCTGCCGATTTCCATTTTTAACGTTGAAGTATGCTATTCACATAATTTTTTTTTCTTTGCCGTTTTTGCTTATATATCTTGCAAAACGTATGCTCTATTTGATCAGAGTCCATGATTTGATAACACTTTTTATTAAAATTGATTGCAGCATTTTTTGATTTTGATGTCAAAGAGACTTTAGCCTTAAGTTGGTTCATTTTTTTTTTCTTTTAAATACGCTATTCAAATGCGCAACTTAAATTTTACCTGTTTTCTTTTTTTGGCACATTTTCAATTTGCTTCCAAAAACTACAATAAAGAATAAGTAATTTATTATTGAGCCAAAACTGAAATCGGTGCCAGAAAGCAAAAAATATGTACTGAAAACTTTTTTAATTGCATTACCGGTATAATTTCTGATTTTAGCACTAACAAAATCGATTTGTGTTACACTTTTTTTGTATAAGAACACGGGCTCATTTTTGCTCAAAATTTAAAAACAATGTCAGCCTCAGCAGTAAAAAAAAAATAAAAAACCAACGAAAAAGAATGAATTTCTAAACCTGAAAAAAATTAGATTCTGTGCTGATCCAAAACAAATAAATTTTACTGATTTCTTGAATTTGAAAGCAAAATGACAACGATTCCGAGTTTATAAGAGTGCTATTGTGAATTGCGCAGGCGAATAAGAAAATTTTTGATTGCTGTTCAAATTGAACATGTTTTTGCAATTTTCCGGGACTGCAAAAGCAGCAAAAAAGCGTTTACTCAAGGTAAAAAAGCATTCAAAATTAAGCAGCATGATCACCAAAATTGACGTCAATGATCTCAAAAATTAAGAACAAATGTGGCTGAAAATGGGCAAGAAATTAAGAACAGCCAGCCTCAACTCAAAATTTACTGGTTCTTGCAAAAAGTGTATTGCGCTTGCTTTTGGAATGGGAGGTTATTGCGTTGGTTTCATTCCCGCGAGAAACACCAAAACTTGTAAATGGTTTCTTTCTTGTAAATGGTTTCTTTCTTACGAAGTTTGAACTACAGTAACTATACGTGCGTTTTGATGTATCGTATACTATACATTAAAACGTCTGTATTGTTACTTTATAGTTTAAACTTTGTAAAGCAATACTTCGGCTAAAAACCAATTTGCTTCTTTTGGGCCATTTCTGCGTCATTGTGTCCGGGCAACAAAGCTCGTTGTTGAAGAAATGTCGCAGCGGTGGTGAGCCATTGGCAACACTGTGTCCAAATTGCGCGACCCAAGATTTGAACTTCAGACCTCCCGCTCCAGAGACGAAAGCGTTACCGCTTGACCAATGGGTGCATATAGTTCGATTTCTTGCCTTGCCAAATCAAAACTTCAAAACTTCTTCGCCACTCGATCCAGCAATTCAGCGTAAAAAGAAAATTCAGAGCCTTGCTTTTTACGACTGGCAACAAGTAGAGCGAAAACCTCAATTAAGCTGTTCACAAGTACAGTACACTTTTTTAGCAAAAAAAAATGTACGTGAGCAAAGAAAGAGTACGTAGTAAAAAACTTTTTAATAATGTGAGTTTTGCTGCAACCAACATGGCGAGCATGTTTTGTAGCAAAAACAATGAATACAGTAAATACAAAATTTTTATCGTAAAATAATCATAAAAATAGTTTTCATCGCATTTATTTATTATACAACGATAATGGATCCAGTACATCTCCCCGAAAAACACCTTCCAGAATTGATATTTCCCCGAAAAACACTTGGCCGAATGGACATTTTCCCGAATGTACATTTCCCTGAACGTACACTTGCCAGAATGTACATTTGGCCGAATGGACATTTCCCCGAAAAGCTATTTTCCAGAATGGACACTTGCCAGAATGTACATTTGGCCGAATGGACATTTCCCCGAAAAGCTATTTTCCAGAATGGACACTTGCCAGAATGTACATTTGGCCGAATGGACATTTCCCCGAAAAGCTATTTTCCAGAATGGACACTTGCCAGAATGTACATTTGGCCGAATGGACATTTCCCTGAAAAGCTATTTTCCAGAATGGACACTTGCCAGAATGTACATTTGATGTTAGCAATCATTATACAAGATGACAAAATAGAACTCTTTTGTTGAGTAAGCCGGGTCAATATATGTTTGATATCAATCAGGTTTAGTTCTACGGCCGTGTACTGCACATTTCTGCATAGTTCTTCGAGTACCCCACTGGAAAAAAACTTGCCAATATTATTGGATTGACCCCTGGATAAGCGTAACATATTACTAAGAACTGCATAATAATTCAGTATAGAGATCGTTTCAAGCCTTTTGGGTTCCCGCAGAAGAAATTGCTGCAAACTGAACTGTTTAATTAATAAAGGTTTAAGTGCTCACCTTAATTCAAATGCATCAAAAAATTTATATTCCAAAACTTCATTAACAAAATTTGGTTACTGCGCCATCTACAAATAACAACAGCAATTGTTTACCCAGAACCGCAAAACAGTGGCGGCCCGTGACCATTTTGAAACGGTAAGCTGCAAATTATAAACATTTTTACCCTAAAAAGTCAACGTCGTAGATAAATTCAACCACGATGAAAAAGTGTAACTGAACGTATTAACAAAAATGAGCGTTCTAGGTCAACAGGAGTCTACTTCGGAGTCACCTTTGTGATTATTCAAAATTTATGCCTCATCTATTGCAATGTCTCAAATGCAAAAGCGGCACGCTGAGGTCTGGGCGTGGACAAGAAAAACTAGTTTAGATTGATATTACTGACGTCGAAAGTTCGATTCAAGATTTGGCCGTTGTTACCGGCGCGCGAATGAAGACATGTTTCAAAACCTTATGGATAGACATTATTTCTGCTTAAACATTAATTCTTTATTTTAATGTGCGTTTCGCCATGGTTTAACATAACATTGCTCGTAGTAGCCTGACAGTTTTAGTCGCTGCTTTAATGATTGGAATTCTTTAAAAAACAAAAATGCCGATGTAAAAACTTTATTAGATCTAATTAAATAAAAATTGCCGAAATGTAATCAGTACACTTCTGTAGTTTAATCCTTTCGACAGGTATTTTAACGACGAAGAAATACAGATCTGTAATATTGATAAGACCAAGAATGCTATAAATGGCTTTGGCTGTACAATTATAGAATTGACGTTGCTTGATTATTATTTTCAACTTTTTGAGACATTTAAATAAAGCAAATTACCAGAAGCTGTTAAAGTTAGTGAAAAAAATTTGCAAGAGGTGTATTTAAATCATTCATCTGACTATCAACAACCACCTATTAACAAATTCATTTAACGCAATTGGGTCGCTATTTAAAAGCGTAATAAAGTTCAGTCAAATTTGGATACTGTCACGAAGTCCCCGGACATCATTTGCGATGTTACGTTCTAGTTTAGCGTATATCCTTCCACGACTCAACAGTCTACACCAACCGCAGTGTCTCACAACTGCACAAGATGTGATATATCCAATAGTTCAATGCTTGCTCTCCAAAACACATTTTTACATTTCTCAACAAGCCAAAACAAAGTTGTAAACGGGCCGACTAGTTCAGGCCCGAACCCAGCCCGAATCCAAAAACTAATTTGAAGCCCAAATCATGCCCCCCAAAAAAAACGAAAGTTATATTACGTCTGAAAAATTTAGCAATGTTGCCAAGTTATTTTGATTATATCTTTGTGCACCTAAAACAAAAAGCACGTCTCAGGTCCGATTTAAACCCGAAATTTTTGTCAACTTCATGCCCGAACCCGGCCTAAACCCGGTCCGAACCCGACCCGAAAAGCTCGGCCCGACCTACAACTCTGAGCCAAAAAGCTACGCGAACCGCAGCTTATTTTTGTCAACAGAGAGTAAAGAAAGACTAGCTGTGACGTCACCGCGTACAATTTCAATGCGTTAACAGCTTTGCTTAAGAGTTTCCAAAAATCTTTTTTTATTAAAACAGCTAAAAAATGCAATAATTTTCTAATTTTTGCGGTGGAGCGGGAGAGAGGGGGGAGGGTAAAGGTGATTAATTATTTACTGGTCGTCACAGCTAAAAACCTCCAAAATAAAAATATTAATAAAAAAAACAAAAACGAACAGACGATGCAAGGGTATGCTGCAGGTTTTTCAGCTTCCATTACGAGCCGCCCCTGCCGCAATAATATTTAAACCTGGGTCAAAATAATCTTATTCCTTAACGAATATGATAAGAGCGTCTTTTGTTTCACTGTGCCTATTGTTTATAAAGTCCATGTAGCCATCTTTACCTTAATACCATAATCATCAAAATAGATCAGTTTTTTTTTCACATTGGACCGGATTTTGTCGACAAACAATGATATGGTAAACGGTTTGATCTTCTTGCAAACAATAAAGAATGGCTGAGATGTCCCCAACAATATAAGTACAAGTTGAAACCTCCAAATCCTGCCCTAATGTGACTCAAGGTGATCGGGTTGCTTCGCCGAAGAATTAAAAAAGATGCCGATAATTTGCAGGCGAAATGCCGAAATAGAATAATCGCCGTCAAATACAAGGTAACAATCTTTAATCGATATTTAGTTTCTACGCCAACTACGTTTGAAGCACCAAGATGATTATAGATAAATTGACCGATTCTAAATATAAACTCTTATTTAATAGGAAAACTGTTACAGAATGCGCTAAGATTTACGGATAATCAAAATACAATATTGGTTATTGAAAATTAAAAAATAAATAAACATTTTTATTATTTTTCTCAAAACGTATTTTCTCAAAAATGATTTTCGAGGAAGTGTAATTTTATTCTGGAAAATAGCTTTTCGGGGAAATGTCCATTTGGCCAATTGTACATTCTGGCAAGTGTCCATTTTGGAAAGTGTTTTTCTGGGAAATGTCCATTCGGCCAAATGTACATTCTGGCAAGTGTCCATTCTGGAAAATAGGTTTTCGGTGAAATGTCCATTTGGCCAAATGTACATTCTGGCAAAGTGTACGTTCAGGAAAATGTTTTTCTGGAAAGTGTACGTTCAGGGAAATGTTTTTCGGGGAGATGTAAGGATACCCTTTTCTATTTATCTTTCGTCACAAGAAACATCGCAAAAAATCAAACATGTGTTTAGTGGTGCAATACGCAGAGGCAAGGGAGCAGTGCTTTAGCGGCTTTTACGGATCACGCGTATTTTTGTGCGGAAATACACATGATATCTTTTTCAATGTAAATACAAAAAAAGAAAAAAGGCAAAATGCATGCAGTCAAATGATAAGAGTATTTCTGCCGCGCAAATACGCGTGATCGGTAAAAGCCACCTAATACTGTGCTTTTATGAACGAATACGCAAAAAGCTTAGTTTGAAATTAAAGAGTCAGGAAAATCTTGATTTCTATCAACGCTGAGTTCCATAGAGTAGCAATTGTAAAGTAGTGTTGAATTAACTTGATCGTAAATCGACTTCGTTGCATGAATACTGATTAACTAATCATCAAAGTTTATGACAAACTAGTTGTTGGTACTGTGCTGTATGTTATAAATACTTACAAATTTATCGCCACTTGAAATTCATAGTATTTAAAAACAAAGTCAAAATGAGAATACTTTTAAAGAGTTGATGTTGTTTTATTATCTGATGCAAATAATTTTAAAGTGCTGTGTGCAGTATTGATAGAGCTCTTTTCTTTCGCAGTTAGTGAGTCTTTCGTCTATCTTTGTTACCTTTTACTGTTGTTGTACGCTTTCATTCATGCCGATGATTACATCCTTGCAGGAAAACATCTTTAGATTCGACACATTACTCCTGCCGTTACCGTGTTTGCTCCAATTAGTTCATTCACTTTGCTTGAATGAAGTCGTAAGCAGTTTTAGCATTCATCCTCAATGTAGCTACGACGGCATTTTTGCTTTTTTCCTCGTCTTATTCTTGTTAGGTTTTTCCTGTTTTGCTCTTTTTAATCAGGCGCTCATTTCTTTTCATTCCTGCAAGTTTTATTTGTCTCTTTTGAAACATTTGTCTGACATAGCCAAAAAAGGTCGTTGCGTGGGGTGCGATTACCCAAGTCCAGCAACTCATAGGGACAAGAAAATTGATAATTTGAACGGTTTGATAATTAATTGATCTTATAAGCAAGTACTTCGAAGTATTGACGAGCGGAGCTCCATTGAAACACTTGTTTTTTGGTCTTTACTTTACTTACCAGAGGTGGAGTCTTCGAGAACGTCTTTGGCCTCGAGGACACATTTTGAAGTTCTTGGCCTCGAAGCTCCAGTTCTTGGCTTTGGCCTCGAAGCCTGCAAGTCCTCGAAAATATCCCGTCCTTGTTTCGAGGACAGTATTACTTTTTGATTGTTTGAAAAGAAAAATAACCAATCCAAAAACAACCTAAACTTCTAGCTTGTCAACTCGTTTCCTTTCCTTGGTTAAAAAATAGTATACAACGTGATAGCCAAGTCATTATAAACCATATTTTAAATGGCTTTCTGTGAAAGCTCTAATCGGAGAATGAGGGGCAAAAGGCAATGTAAAATTTCTCTTTTTGTTTCTGCTAGTATTTCCGGTGCGGCTGGTACAAACACCAAAGCACTAAAATCATCCAGGGCCATAGCAAAAGATACGGGGATCCAGACACAAGCATTTTTGAGTAGCTATGCTGCCAACTCATAACCAAGCTTGGCAGTACGGTACGCCTCAATTTTTGCAAAAAAGTACGGTACGCTTGTACAGTACGCACTTTTTGTAACGCTTGTACGGTACGGATACGGTACGTTGGTACCCTGCTTGAATGTGCGTACTAACGTACCCTACTATGCAAGTACGTTACGTAACGACGTTTTCAACTCTTTAACGACGCTATATGTACCGTATTTGTGCAAAAACAATGCATTGTTAAGCGTGTGTAAATTGTTTATGATACATGTTCTGACTTCCGAGTTCTGATTATTTGTTCCCCTACTCCTTCTTTCCGAAGAATTAAGACCAAAAGGCGTCATATGGGTTAAACAACTCCAAACTTGGCAAAAGTGATACTCATAACTTCTGTTTTAGAATAAATATGCAGTTAAACCTTTCTTAAAGCGCGGAAAAAAGGAGCTTCTTCAAAACTTTAACAAAATTTTTTGTCTACGTACGGTACCTTTTCAAGTACGGTACGTTTAAAGTTTTTATTGATCTATACGAACCGGAGCTTTTCAGTAAGGTACGTTTAGAGCGTACCATCCAATGAAAAGTACGTCGGTACGTTACGAATGCAAAAATTTTATTTGGTACGTCACGTTACTTAGTACGGTACGGTAAATTTTTGAAGCACGCCGTGTTCAAATTTTGAACGTACCATACTATACTGCCATCCTTGCTCATGACCGTGCCTATCTGAGTGTGGACTCAAAAAAAAGCATATGTGTGGCTGTGTGTGATAATGAAATGTTATACAGTTACCAGTGATAGCCCACTAAACAGAGTATGGTATGGTGTATCTGTGATAACTAACTAAACCTATCTTGAGAAAGCCAACTTGTTCTAAAATTATGCTAGCAAATATTGCAAAGATTTTTTTAAACAACTCTAATCACTGTTAAATGGTCTGGGGACAAAGCCATATCCGCTGAACGATTTTTGTGTTGAAAATCGCCGCTAGGAATCCAAAACACTACACTATACTTTATCAGAAAAAACGCTGAATGAAGAAAAGCGAGTGTACAATGAAGTATAACTCTAGTTGTTCGAATGCCCCGAAAGACGCGCGCTGCAGTTAATCAGATTTTTACACGACTTCATTAAGATGAGGAGGAGAAGCTTCCGCGAAATATTTGGGCATTTTGAGAAAAAAATAAAGATTTATTGTTTTTAAATTTCTACAATTGCGAGCCTTTCAAAGGGGGGCTCCGGGGAAATCGCAAATGTCTTCAATGCCTTCCTCCTTAATACAGCCCTGCTTGGGATTCTCAGGTTACTTTTTGCCATTAAATACTTAATGTTAAATTTTACAAAGTGTCGTTTGGCGGCGAAACGTGTGCGCTCATTCATTGATCGGCAATTAATAGACTATATTTAGATATCACGTGCACAAATAACGTAAAGAAAAGATTGGTTATTAAAAATTACGATTGGGAGAATGTTGGAAAACTAAAGTTTTTTAACTTAATTTTTACGGTATTGTCATTTTTTAAATTGCATTGAAAATCTGATGGTGTAACCTCTTTTAAAAGTCACAAAAATAGCTTTAAACTAAAATTCTTTAACGGAGGCACGGAAACTTCGACCTCATCCTCAGAATCCAGTTTTTTTCCAAAGATTTGAGCTTGTAAATACCGGGTACGGTACCTTTATTCTTTTAAAAAAACATAAATAAAGTATTTTGCAATACTTTTGGAGAGTAAAATTGCAATCGCGAAAGAACATTTAAAAACTACGATAACATTTAAAAAATCTGCAAAAAGAAGTCGTTAAACCAAACAATAAGAATTGTTTTTGAAAAACTGCTAAAAAGTAGGGGAAGTGGGGATCCAAAATCAACGGACGTTTGCATCGGGTCTTAACTGATGAAGTTAAGGTCTTAAAATTGATTCTTTTTATGTTTAGAATTTACTTATTCTTATTTCGGTTTACGGCCTTAATTGTTTCATTACCACGATACCGTTATGGAACGCATTCAACATTACTGCTAACTCGTAAAACTTACTGTCCTCGGCTGAGGACAGCACTAGTTTTTGAATCGTTAAAAATGGGCATTTTTACTTAAACTTAGAGAACGCCAGAAACCAGAAATCTTGCGGAAAAATTTTGAAGACCTTTTTTTTGTAGAACGCCTGATATTTTGCTTAAAACTTTCGGATGACTTTTGTTTTTGTTTTTTTGGAGAACCTTTGCGCGTTGTGTCCTTGGCCTTGGCCTCGGAATATTTTTTAATCCTTGGTCTTTGCCTCGACCGTTGGGACCTCGACTTTACCTATAGTGTTGTGTACCGGTTAACGTATAGTAGTGGTCAAAGTTATATTGGGCAAACCAAACGCAACTTCGTTCCTTTGCCTCAATGAACAACGTACGTGTGAAGACTCTGAAGTTTGCAAACATTCGCTCAAAAATACTAAGTACAAAATTAACTTTGACTCACCCAAAATAATGAACAGAAGTAAATGTCGAAATTAAAAAACAAGGCTGCAAGTTGCGACCTTGGCAGTGAAAGGGGCGCGCGTTTAAATGATTAATATACTATGGCGGGTAACGAGAAGTTGCGAGTTCGAATTTTTAAGACAATGGGAGAATGGCTCGCGGGTAGGTTGTGGCACACAAACGCAAACACAATCCAGTCAAAAGAAAAACCACGTTTTGAATTGCCAATGAAATGCACAACAGCTCCGAACAGCAAAGACACAAAGCGCACGAACCAGAAAAAATTTTACGTAAACTACTCGCCCATAAACCCGAAGATCGAACCCACGAGTCTCACCACACACAAAGCACGCTACCAGAGCATTCAAAACAATGCAGAGCAATGCAAGGCAGAGCAGAGCGAAGTAGTGCAAAGCAAGACAGAGCAAAGCAAAGTAGAGCAGAGCAAGTCAGAGCAGAGTAAAGCAGAGTAAAGCAGAGCAAATTGTTGAAAATATTTTGTCCTCCCCTAAACGCACTTAATCTCAACTAACTTGTTTGTCCCAAAATTTCGTAAAAATATAGAAAACGAGAAAAAGGAATTTGACTGAGAAAACACATTATTTGTATGAAAATATTGCAGCCCCAAAGTTAAAAAATTCTCACTACGATGACTAATTCGCTCGTATCCGGCAAAGTTGAAAAACATATGAATTATGACCTTTATAGCACAAGGGTTCTACGTGTTTATGCCGCGTTTCCGTTAGCATAGTCACGTTAGCAAACTACTAAAGAAACCTTCATAAATTCCAAAACAGCACCGCAACTGAATGTCAATAATTAATCTTTTTCCCTCTATCTTTTCAACGCTTAATTGTTTTATTTGTTTATACTGACGTCGCTATTCCGTTGTGTCCTCTTGTCGGTTTAAACCTATGACCTGTTGTTCTTTGATTCGGTAATATGACAAATCTTATGCCAAGCCGTGGCCACCTGGATTCAACGGGTGGCGATTGTATATAAATTCGTGCTGTAAATTGTGTAATTTATTCTACTGATGATACTTAAAATTAAAGCGAAAGGCGTCGAATAAATTGCAATGATTAGGTTTATTCTGGCGATTGTTTTTGTTCTTAGATTAAGTAGAAACTCCGACCGTAATGCTCTAAAACCAAATTGTTTAAAAAACATTCCAAAAAAACAAGGTTCTCTTGATGAAACAATACCTACACGGAGGTTTGTTTCGCCCATTAGAGCAATATGTGAACTAGTATTGATACAGCCAAACTAGAGTTAATAAAATCAAAAGCTTCGGAACAATCAAACAAAAAGCAAAATGGCTCTAGCACATTGCAAAACTGCACATAATCGCTCAGGAATTGACACTTTGCGAACTGACAGAACGCAAAACCATAACGAGAAAAACTTTGTTGCTATCAACAGCTTGAAAATACAACTAACATATGGCAATCCTTTATTTATTTTTTTGTTTCAGTGTTACACGGATTATCAACTGCGGTCAGTTTTCGGCCATTTTGGAAATCTTTCTCGGGACCAAGTGATTCTAATGTGTCCAGCATTCATACAGCAGATCGTAGGAGGAGCGTGTTCTGCTCCCCACTCTGATGAGGGAGTGACTTCTGACCCCAATTATACAACTGCCATGAGTAAGAACAATTTCAACTCGCTGTTATAAGTTATGCAACTATGCTCAGTATGTCTTCATTTAGTGTTGCTGAGTTACATAGATAATGTTTTTATAGCTCCTAAAACACAAGACACACTTCAAACCCAACTTAACCCCGAAATTTTGTCACCTTAAGCCTGAATCCGATCCGAAAAATTCGGTTTTGCTTCCGACGCGGAAAAATTGAGCACAAAAATGCGTTTGACAAAAACAGAATATAAACTGAAAGCATATTTCATCTTACATAGGTTAAAATCTAAGAGGTCGATGATAAAGCTTTCTTCACATTTCGTATTTTTTTAATCGTAACTGAAGCTCCTGCCAATTTTAGCAAAACGCCCCTACTGGTTAGATAGCAAAAAACTGGTACATAGCAGTTACAGGTTTTGCATAGCCTCTTCATATCAGTCATTTGTTTGCCAAAACCAACAACCATTCATTGAATATGGCGTATCACCATTCACATGATCTTATCTATGCAGGTCATTTTCATTTGTGATACCGAAGGCAAATGCAGTGTTACGTTCAGAAATGTGGAAGCGGAAGCTGGAAACGGCGGAAGCGGTTAATTTTTTGTGGAAGCGGAAGCGCTCTGATGAAAGAGGTTGGAAGCGGAAGCGAACTCGAAAGCGAAAGTGTTGAAAAAGAGCAGGAAGCGGAAGCAATTTAGTGTCACCTGTAGTTTATGAAACCTTGTACTTAGCCAGTTGCAACTGTCACAAATTGAAAGTTACTTTCCCGTAACTAAGAACCTGCTGTTCCTGGTTAGTACGGAATAGGGATGATAGCTTACCGTAGGGAATACTGCAGTTTAGTTACCGGTACAAAAAATAAACTATTTTTAGGCCTAAGCCCTGGCAGCATTCCGCTCTGGGCCAGGGCTAAGGCTGGCTGATCTTAAATTTTCATGATTTTACAGTCTCGTTCTTTTTTATTTACTTTTTTTAAGTGTCAAGGCTAGGGTTTGCAGGTTTAAGTTTGGGTTAGTTAGAGTTGGATTTAGAGTTAGCTTAGAGTAGGTTGAGATTTTGAGTTTAGGTTAAATTTGAGTTAGAATTAACAAAAAGCTGCCGGTAGATAGACATAGAACTTATCGGTAAAATAAAGCCTTTCTAAATTTTATTCGAGAATCAAGTGACAGAAATTAATTTTTGCTTGATTAAAAGTTGTCTTTTACTGAACGTGATTAAAGTACTGCAGTGCATTGGCCATAATTGCTAGATCTTGATTATTTTGTTATGACATGCTAGGCTACTGTAAAACAAAAACTTGCCTGTTTTTTTTACAGTAAATACAGTTATCTGTTTCATACTGAGCAGGGATGTGGAAGCGAAAGCGGTGGGAGCGGTTAAATTTCTGTGGAAGCGGAAGCACTTTGATGAAAGAGGCTGGAGATGGAAGCGAACTCGGAAGCGAATAATTCTATCCGGAGGTGGAAGGGAAAGCAAAACCTTCCAAAGGTGAGGCAGCGGAAGCGAACTCGGAAGTATAAAACTTCAAGAGGAGCTGGAAACGGAAGCATTAAAAATTTGCCTACTTCCACATCCCTGGTCACGTTATCCCTTTTCACACAGAATTGAGAATCCTGAAAATACCCAATTTGCCATATTATGCATAAATTTCCAAAATTATTTTTCTAATAGATTGCCTACACATTAACAAGTCAGCTTTCCAAAAGTCTTTACAAGAACGGAAAATACTCATTGCAGAAAAATTGTAATGAAACACTAAATATCAAAATGCCAAGATAATATGATATCCAATTTTTGACTCATATCTCTTCCACTGTATGTTATAGCGTACTAAATTCATCAAAGAAAACAAATATTTTTTGTACTTAAATATTTACAATAGATTTGATTGTTCACACATTTTTGAGTCAACGATTTACGTTTGACCCGTTTCTTGCCGTATCCTTACACCTTGCGGAAAAATGTTTCTCAGGAAGTCATTTGCCAGAAAAACAGTTCCCTGAAGGTTCTTTTTCTAGAATTAACATTTGTCAGAAATCACATTTGCCGGAATGAATACTTACCTGAAATTACATCTGCCAGAATGAACACTTGCCTGAAATTACATATCTGCAAGAATGAACACTTGTCTGAAATTACATTCGCCAGAATGAACATTTGTCTAAAATTGCATTTCTCCGAAAACTCATTTTCCAGATTTTACTTTTGCCAGAATACACATTTGACCGAATGTACATTCCCCGAAAACTTGTTTTCCAGATTTTACACTTGCCAGAATGTACATTTCCCCGAAAAATCATTTTCCAGAATTTACACTTGCCAGAATGTGCATTTGGCCGAAATTGCATTTCCCTGATAACTTATTTTCCAGAATTTACACCTACTAGGATGCACGCTTGGCCGAAGGTACATTTCCGCGAAAACTTATTTTCCAGAAATTACACTTGCCAGAATGTACGTTTGGCCGAAATTACATTTCCCCGAAAACTAATTTTCCAGAATTTATACACAACCTGAAATTTCGTTATAGATAGAATTTACATTACGAAAATATAAACGTAATTATGCTTGTGCATTTTCAAAAATTATTAAGTTGCAAGTAGAATAGGAACGGGCAAAGGAAAGCAGTCTCTCACGTCTTGTAATTAATTATGGAAAACAACATTAGGTTTAAAATATTTTTAGTTTTTGACAAAAATATGTGCGATTTTAAGAACCGAACTATTCCAAAGTTTGTGATGATGTTTTGATGTGTTTTCGGATTATTGGTAATATTACGGTATTTCGATAGTATCTGAAATACACAAAAATATCAGCTTTCAAGCGTTGTATATTTGAAGTATCTTAGTCAGGCGCGGAGCAAGAAATCTGCAATGGGGTCTGTTTTGGGGGTCTGATCGCCAAGCCCTAAGCCGTAAGCCATTTGGGGTCAGAGGGTAGAGCGCCTAGCAGCTGGAAAATTTTGCAATTTTTACAAAACGAACTTAATTTTAGGCCAATTTTAATAAAAATCAATGTTTTAGAACGTAGCGTAAGAAGTTAGCAGAGCGAAAACTTGATTAAACTGATTGCAGAAATGGGCTATTTAGGAGGTGGATACAAATGCTAAAACTTTAGTTGTCTTAATTACAAGCTGGTAAATTATAGAATCCTAGTTCAATAAAACTTACAAGGGGGTACTCTATTTCGTCTATATTTTAGAAAAAGATAATTGAAGGGGGAGCGGGCTAATGGAACAAAATTTAAAAGAAGTGGTTGACGAAATTTGAGAGAAGTAATTGGTAATTAGCTAAAATTGAATAACCCCCTGCCTATTTCTAAGTTTCAATATTTTTTGATGAGTACCCATGTTTAGCATTTTTGAACAAGCAATCAAATTTGATTGCTTATTTTTGCCATTTTTTAAAGTTTTTACTGATTTGTATATTTTATTTCTGTCAAATCAGCTTCCCCTAAATAACTGTTTCGAAAGATGCTTTAAATCATTTTTAAGCCCATTTTAGTGCAAAAGACTGCTGTCTCACAGAGCTATAGCCGTCATCTCAATGCCATCGCCAGGGTAAACGAATGAGTGGGCACTAGCCGGAAGTGGGGGGACACTAAAATAGACTGAAGTTTTTCATGTAGAAACTAATCACATCTTGTACGGCTACAAATATATATTTAAAAATTCTGTATTCAGGCCTAAAAAAAGAGACCTATAAGGCCGGCGGCGTTTTTTATCTCTTTTCGTCTGAGGCCTCTAATCACTTGAAAAATCTATTTGCAGCAGTGAACGCTACCAAACGCTACCAGAATTTTGCTAAAGAAGGGTGAATCAAAAGTAAATTTATTAAAATCAATGTACTAAAAAAATTAGTAATAAACTACAGACAGTATCCAGGGTCTTATAGGCAAAATCAAGCCTTTGATTAACAGCCTAAGATACACTGTTTCGGAATCGACATTCGTCTTTTATTCCTCGTCAGTATAGCTAGGACTACAGGTATGAACAAGAGCATAGAAAAGGCAAAGAATTGCAAATTAACCACATCATAACACAATTATTACTATTATTATTATTATTATAAAAGTAATTTTTTTTTTGCAAAAAAGTTATCTAATTTAGGCCTTGTGTCAAACAAACTGATGCAACTTAAGTGTGTCACAGACGGAGGCCTGGGGGCAGAGCCCCCAGCCACTCGACAATTTTTGTGATTTTACAGCAAAATAATGGCAATTTTAGCGGCATTTTGATCACATTGCGCATTTTTAAAAGCCATAAGAATAGCTAAAATTAAAAAGTTATTAGAAAAAATCAAATTGCCAAGCCCCTTCAGCCACCCCCCCAACTTTAGGTTAAGTCTAAAATACGTTTAAACGCTCGTATTTTAAAGTTAAATTTTCTAAGTGACTTGGCTAAGGGGGCTTAAGTCCCTTCACAGTGGTGCTCCATTGACTGCAACCTAAAAATGTTGAGTGTGCTCTAAAAAGCAGAAACTGCTGGGATTTGAAAAAAAAAGTTTTTACCTTTTGTTCATGTCATAATCACTAACGAAGTAACGATTTTGCAGTCTTATATCTCACTTCCGCGACACATCCGTAAAGAGTGTTACGGTAATAAGGCGGGTTATTGCGTCACATTTATGTACACCAGTTGATTGCCAGTAATTTCGCAAAGGATCTGAAAATGTCAAACGAAAATCGTGTTTGAAAGATATTTATATTATATTTCCATCATTGACTGTTGTCTTGTCGTTACGTGATGGTACAAAAACAATATTTTGAGTAAGCTGAAATTCGGGGGCACGACCCCTCAGGTCCCCCCACCTGTAGCGACGGGCAGACGGCACTGCATCACACCCCCCTCCCCCACCAACGCTACTGACCTTTGTGCAGACTTACACGTATGAAAAGACAAAACTAAACTTTCACGACCGTTACGCTTGCATACGGCCTACAGCCTTGCTTTTTCTGAAGCTAGTTAGGAGAGCGTTTTCTTGCACTAATTATACAATAATACTATGAAATACAATAATACAATAAAAGGCATTAACTATGCAATAATTTTATGATATTTATTCTGGCCTACGCTGTCGAGCACTTTTTTGAATTGGTTGAATTCAAACTTCATTCATGGTGATGAAATACTCGTATCAATAAATTTGGAGAATTAAAAAAATACTGTACGAAACCGCCATTTTGATTTGAGATACCTGACTCGCCTTGAGGGAAAACTTATTTAAAGCAAAAATTAATGCTTCACTGACACCAATGTGTAAATTGGTGAAATTGTTCAATTCGAAAGATTGACAGAAGTCTGGTTGTAGACCAACATTAACTAAAAATTCTCTGGTCAAAAGTACACAGCAGATAATTCTTAACGGCAGGAAATTCGAATTTTCTACCTCAGCAGCTGCAGTCTAGTCACCTCCGCAACGACAATCTTGATAATGTTATTTATTATTGTGAACACTGGTGCTTTATACCAGCGCTGGTTTATTAGCACCATTACAAACTTTAACGAGAAACACAAATATATATATGAAATGCAGTGGATTTTAAAATTTTGGTTAAAATTAAAAAAGAGCCTGTACTTCTGAAGCGACAGCAGGCGCCTGGTATCACTACAGAAGCGCTCCGAAAAGTATACTCACAGAAACAAAAATAAAATTTTAGCATTTGATATAACAGCACAGATCAACCAGAGTAATTTACTATAAAATATAAGACACTTTTACGATAGAAAGGAAATAAACAAAATGAGTTTGTCAGAAACACATCCTTAGCAAAAAGGTAATTACAAAAATGTTTTTAGGATCAACTATAACTTTATTATCATATATTACCTAATTACTGTATATATATTGTACCAAACAAGAAGCACAATAGAGAGGGGTTGCGGTGGTGAAAAACCGAGCTCGAAAGGTAAATGGCAACGTTTTATAATAATGTGCATTAATGCCCGCTTGGTTTAGCCCCACCCAAGCCAACTCATACTGAGAAAAAATAAATAAGCTTTTACGAGTATTTTTAAGTGATTACGTTTTTAGGTATCACACATTTCATTATTACACAAAATGGTAGTGAGTATAAGATTACACGATAGCCATTAACATTTTAAACGAACCGATTGGAGGAGCAAATATATCAAACAAAATAGGGATTCACCGCTTTGTTTGATAATATAAATTTCAAATCAAAGTTTAAGCTTAATCTTTTCACAACACTTCTGAGAATATTACGACCAGTTGAATAATTTGGGCAAACAAAAAGAAAATGTGGGACAGTTTCCGGAACTTTGAATTTGGAACACAAACCAGTGTCATGGCAGTTTATTCTAAATACAGCTGATGCTGATTTAAGCAGCGATGAGCAGTTTAAAGGCTAAGAAGTTCTTTTGATTAAAAGGAAGGTGCATTTTGTACATTTGGGAATAAAAATTTGTATCGGCCACCGGCTGGATAAGCAATGTAATGACGATTTTATTTCTTATAGATATGATCACGAATGAATGATTTGACTTCTGAATAAAATAATCTGCTTTCGACTTGTTTAATTTGAACGTCATTTGATGAGCATTGTACGACAGATCTGAAAATATGTTTGGTTAAGTTATCAGCAATTTCGTTTTAAGAAATCCCGGAATGACTACGAACCCAGAGAAAAGTAACTTTTAAATTAGAATTTGTTAGATAATGATTCAATAACAAAATTTTATTTAAAATATAATGCTTACCCCACTTCTTTGACTTTAGAGCCTGTAAAACAGAATAACAATTGGTTGCAATGAGGTTTTTCCAGGGTCTATTTATGGCTTTCCCACCTAAAGCCTAGCATAAAGTTCGGCAAAGAAAGCATATCCAAGGTTATTAATTGCTATTAATTCTTTTGTATTTGTTTGTGGTACAAAGAAAGCAGAACTGGTGCCATGCTGAGTTTTGGAACCGTCAAGACCATTCATTCTACTGTACGTTGTTCATTACATTGCATTATGCGGTCAGTTTTTGCTTGAGCAAGGATCCTTCGTTTTAACTGCGACGTCCCCTGAACGAATCGCTTATCTTCTTTTTACCTTCGCATGAACTGCGAATGAAATGTCCTAAATTGTATGAAATGTATATGGCGGGAATTGACATCATAATGAGCTTTCCGAAGAAGTGGCTTTCTTTGTAGATTTAAACTGAAAACCCTATGAAGCTGGTGGCGGGAATATACGTCTTTGCCGCTTTTTTGTGTGTTACGAGTTTAAGCGAGAAATCTTTTGCCGAGGAATGCAGCAAGTGTTGCTTTGCTGGCTTTGCATTTGGTGTAGATTTTGCCTGCCTTGTACTACAGCTGTAGTTTCAATTTTTGTTGCGAACGCAAGACGAATTACACTACTTTTTTTTAGAAAATTGTTGATAGTCAATCTTCTGAAACAGTGCTCAATGATATACTACGTAAAATCAGAGCAAAATACAACTATAAAAAACGCAATAAAAGGTTAAAAGCACAAAAGTCTGTTTTGTCCTAAGGACTCATCAGGTGCTTCTGTAATCTGTAAAAAAATTACTGTAAAACTAAAATCTCTAAAAGCTAAAACTGCGTAATATTGAAAAACCTGCTGCGAAGCTAAAACACTACTACAGACTGCAAGTTGCAGTGTTGTCCCGTTGAAAAGCCGCGGTGATTAAAACGTCGGTTAAAAAATAAAAACTATGGTCGAACGTTTTTCAGCTGGTATTTGTTTTTGTGCCTGCATTTCCCCGTCAGCTCTGATCTTTGGTTGAGCGCAGTACGTTTGTCAGCTAAAAGAATTGAGAGTTCTCAGTCAGGCATAAATTGCAGGATCGAGACCGAGGTTGGTAAGGCAGTGGCTCGATCAGCAATAGACCCTTTGATTACAGGTTCACTGCCAGAATGTTTAGCATTCTAAAATGCTTTTGTGAGTTCCGTCGCATTTCTTTTCTCTCGATATCTGAAGAAGTGGGTGACGGTTGTAATGACGGTCTTGAATTCTATTTCGGTGCACCCTATGTAATGTTTGGAGTAGCCATCTGATATTATCGAGGCTTAGTACATGACTGCCTTTTCGCGGCATTCACCATTGAGAGGACAATTTGCTGAGTTGCGGCAGTTGCAGGTAGGGATGGTGGTCTTTGGCTCCTAATTGTTACTGAGAAGGTTTTTGTTGTGGTTGGATATAATTGTAGCCATATTGGGCATGCAACTGTAGCTGGCTTTTAGGGTATTGTACATTCTGGCAAGTGTAATTGCTGGAAAATAAGTTTTCCGGGAAATGTACATTCGGCCAAATGTACATTCTGGCAAGTGTAAATTCTGGAAAATGATTTTCGGGGAAATGCACATTCATCCAAATATAAACTCTTCCAAATGAGCATTCGGGCTAATGTAATTTCTGGCAAGTGCATGTTCAGGAAAATGCAATTTCTGGCAAATGCATGTTCAGGCAAATATCATTTCTGGCAATTGTACGACTGTACGTTCAGGAAAATGTAATTTATGGCAAATGCAGGTTCAGAAAAATGTAGTTTCTGGCAAGTGCATGTTCAGGGAAGTGCAATTTCTGGAAATGCACGTTCAGGGAAATCTACATTCGGGATAGTGTAGTTTCGGCCAAGTGTTTTTCGGGGAAGTGTAATTTCTGCAACGTATTTTTTTGGGATATGTATAGGATCCCTTTCTTGCCTTTTTGATGCTTCGTTCTCATTGTTGCGCACTGTACTCCACTGAACACCAGTATTTAATAATCAACGCTGACCATCGGATGACCGCTTAACTCGGTGACCGAAATTCGCTCCCTGTCGCATAGTGGTGCATTGTAGCACACATTACCTGTCTTAAGGTGTAAACTGATAAAATGATTGATTTTCATGGAAGCGTTTTTGGATCTAATTTAAAATTATTTTGACAACAAATAAAATGGTAACTCGGTTCATAAAATGCTAGAAATTATAAGTGACAGACAGACTCTTTTTATTGTTAACTGTAACAATACACAAAAGAAAAAAAAAATTTTTACAAAGGTCAAATAACTTATAAATAATATGAAGTCAACAAAGGAGATGTGAAGTAACCTTTGAGGGGTCTTCGAGTCAAACAGATCCACTCGAGTCAAACAGCTGCACAATGAAAATTTAACAATATTTAAACAAAAATATTGCAAAACACAGAAAGTAAAAAAAGAACTGATCGAAACATTCAATGTCAGACAGCAGGCAATGCCAAAAATAAATCGAAATGCAAATGCTTGCTAGTTTTCACCAGCCTGTTTTGTTACCGTGTCCGTGACACCCGAGTAAGGCTGATAAATTTATGATTAATTTTTTTAAAAACAAGGAGTCAAAGTACACAGACTGTAGCTAAGATAAATTAAAAAAAAACTTAATAGTAACGGTATACCAATTCTTATTCGGAAGTATGAGCAATCAATCACAAAGCACTGGTTTTGATCCAATAAAGTCGACAAACAGGAACAACTTATCAAAAAAGTAAATTTTTTTTTCAGGCCGTACAGAAAAAGTTACCCAAAATGAAATGAAAGAGCGTGAAAAGTAAAATAAAGTTTTCCGTCCTGAAGTTTTTCAAGCTGATGAAAATCGTATGTTATTGTCGCGATCGTTGATACTTGGCCAGAGTATAACTTTTAATCTCTAGAATTGTCTCGACTAAAACCAGAGAACGACTAAGATGTTAATTGACGAATCGAAAATGGCAGTTGAGAGTTCTTTAAGCTTCTTGAATCCCAGAAAGCAGCACACCAATCTTAAATTAAAATTTCTATTTAAGATTGAAACACAAACCAACTCTCCCTGAGCAAAATCGCTCCACTAAAACTTCTAACGACCAACCAATTCAGATTGTAAACATCTAACCGCGACCGCCCAATTCAGGTCGCAACTACTGGCTACACAAGCCAACCACAGATACACAAACTTGGCAAAACTGCCTATGAAACTAATATCTAAAATTACCCAACTAACAAAATATGAGAATAGTAAATGAAAAACGCCCCGCCTATTTATACTATGGCAAAAGCTATCGAATATCCCAGAATAATCCCTGATACATCACAATAGAAAAAGTATACAAGCTTATGATAACAAATTGCAACATAATTATGACGTCACAAACTTCAATAAGTCTAAATATAGCAATTAAGAATGGTAAACAACCAAATAATTCGATAACTGCAGAAGATTGTAGAATATACTAGAGAGGAATTATCCCGAACATTATACATCAAAAAAGCTGCAAAAAGTAGTAAAGCAGTCACGTATACGTTAAAGCACAGAAAATATTCATAACTCAGGCATTCAAAATTATTATACGTGACAGTTATATAAAATTTTACAACTTATTAGAACTAAGCTTGCTATTGGCATGATCAACTTTTACGGAGTTAGGATAAGAACGGTGACAGTTCGCTATGCAAACGAAAATGTGCTTGTAGTTTTTTTTTAACCACTCTGTAAATTTTTTTGAGCCATTTGTTTTTGAACCTGCGGGCCAGTCGATCAGGCAGCTTAAACGTGACAGCCGCGTGATTTGCTGGCTCAAAAAGTCTCCAAATATTGTCTTTGCTCGAAGGTTTTTTTTCTCTTTTCATCATTTTTTTTGAGTACACACTATGACGCAGTATGAACTGATTGCACCTGAATCGCCGTTCGCTTTTTTGAGTTATGACCTTTATTACTTAACCAAATCATTCGTTATGTTTTGGAAATAAATAAAAAAATTCTCATATTCCATAATTAGATATTGGCATTGGAATACCTGAAACGATAGCTTAATTAACTTCAAACTTGACACGCCCACTTATTTTTTTTGTGCCACCTTTTGTTTTTAATGAAAAGTTCTTTCATTGTTGAAATGTCCATGTTTACAAGGACAACAATTGAAATTGCCTTTTTACAAGCTAGAAGAGTAGCTACGTCACCACAGGTTGACTTTTAAAACATTTAAGAGCAAAAGTTATTACCTTCAGTCTTGTATTGCACATAAGTATTCTCCCCATTCTGCGTGTAAAAGGTGTGGAAAACAGGAAACATATTCAATTTATATTAAAATACACTATCATCTGTCTGGCTGTGCTTAACCATAGTAGGGTTTGAATGATTAAGTACTGGTTCAGTCGGGCTCACTTGCACTCTCGCCTGATTTTGATTATTGCAATAAAAAGTGAAAATTAACATTAGAACTACAGCACTTGCTCACCGAAAACTGACAACAGCAGATGCCAATAGTCTAAGCAGAAAATGAATTACATAAAGGTTGCAAATGAGCTTCATAATTTACATTTCCAACTGCTGAATTACCTTAATGCCATGTCACTTTTACGCTTAGAATCATATTCTAGTTATTCTTCTGTAGTCTGCACAGCGCAAGCCCAATGTTCAAAGATTGTTCCAGGGTGCTCAAATTGAAATTAATTCTTTTTTTAGCAACACGTATTGCAAAAAAGTATCGACAAGTATAACTTTATTGGTTTGGTACTTTAGTTGTAATACCCAAGTATGCTGTACATTTCTTGCGTTCCATTTCGACAAAACTTAGGAAGGAAGGCTGCAATAATATTTTGCTTTTGAATTTCAATTAAAATATCTAAAGCCAGCCTAAGGATATTTAAAAGACTGTTTAAAAAAGTTTCAGTGGCTTTAAAGGTATATAAAATCCCACTTTCAATACGATGACCCAACAAGACATTTATACAATTTGCCTACGTTGAGTTTATTGAAAAAAAAAATATAGAAATCAAGCCAAAAACATTCAAATGAAAATACAAATATTTGAATAAAGTCGCATTGCAAAGGTTCAAAACATGTTTTCCACGTATACGCGCACTTGATCAAGTTGAATAACAAACAACAAGGTATAAATTATAGCTTGGCTAAATACACAGCCACGACTTATTGAAAAAAGGTCAAACGATGTCAGTAACAAGGCCAGTTAATCAATTTTGTTCAGGACCATGACCACTTTTAACTTGAGCAAGGCTTTCGACTGCTATGGGGTCTGGGGGTTTCGCCCCCAGCCGCTAAAGTTTTTTTGTAACTTTTTGGAAAAAAAAGCAATTTTAACGCCATTGGATTCCATTTCGCACTTGTTCAGAGCCATTTGAAAGACTAGATTTTTAACGTTTGAAAGCCAATATTGAAAAAATTAAATTGCTCAATCCTCCTTTTACTTACAATTTAAGTACAAAACACGTTTAAAATCTTGCATTTTGGGGTTAAATTTTGTAAGTGATTTGGCGGCCAAGGTAGGGGGAAGTAAAGTACATTACCTCCAGCAATGTTTTAGCAGTAAATAATAATCCACTCCAAAATTTTTCTTAGAGATTTTTGTTTTGTCATCAAATTAACCAATTGTAGGAGTACATGAACGGCAAGGGGGCCCAGGCCCCCTCAATTGAAATTCACTAATTTGTTCAATGAGTATTTTTCCTTGCTAATTTTTTTTTTAAGTATTTTGTGCGTGAAAACAGGCGAGGTGGAGGTAAATTGTTATTAAAAATGATACAATAGCTGGTTGCGCTTACAAACCATGTTATTCCCGGCTCAGATTTATATTACGCTGGGCCCCTGGCACTTTGAGGGTTTTTGCAACATCTTTCTGCAAAATTTAGGTGAAGAGCAAAAAAAGCTTACCATTTGAGCGCGGGGCCTTTGCCACTATGCCATATGGTAAATCCGCCCTAGTTATTGCATTACGTTCAATAATAGGTTAGATGAGGGCCTGAAGTAGCAACTTTTAGGACAAAAACTTTCAATTTTACCCGGATTATACATTTAAATTGGTTGGTAAAATTGAATTGAGGAGGCCCGGGCCCACTGGTAGTCAATATTACCGTTAATTACTGTTGTACGTGAAGATGCTAAAAAAAAAAACTGAAACTGAAGAAACAAGGATTTTTGTCACATTTTTATTATTGGTGGCATTTTGATTGGGGGGCCCGGGCCCCTTGCTCCCTCCCCTTGCTACACCTATGATTTCCCCTGCCTAATTTTTTAAGTATTTTGTCGCGTCAAAACTGGCAAAGTAGAGGTGAATTGTTATTAAAAATGGTACAATAAATGCTCACGCTTACTAACCATGTTTTGACCGGGCCGGATTTTAATTGCGTGGGGCTTTTGGCACTTTGGAGATTTTCACAAAATCTTCTTGCCAAATGTAGGTGAAGGCCAAAAAAATTCTTGCCATGTGGGTGCAGGGCCCCTGGCACTGTGCCGTGTAGTAAATCCACCCCTGGTTATTGCATTACGTTCATAAAAAGGATAGATGAGGACCTGAGATAGCAACTGCAGGATAAAAGTCCTAATTTTACGCGGGTTACACATGCAGTATAAATTGGTTGGCAAAAATTGAATTGAGGGGGCCCGAGCCCCTGGTCGTCAATGTTAGTTTTAATTACTGCAGTACGCGTGTATGTTGTACGCGAAAAATGCTAAAAGAAACTGAAAAATGATGGGCTTTTTTGTCACACTTTTACCATTAGTGGCATTTCAATTGGAGGAGGCGCCTTCCCCCGCTACGCCTGTGAATGCTATCGCTATATGCATTAGCTTGCCATTGCTGTGACCTATAACATTGCTTTAAAAAAGGAAAAAAATAAATAAATAATATTTTACCGGCGACCCAAAGAGGGGCAAGACGCAATGCCCCCCCTAAATCCGCCCTTGTTATTGAGTACTTAAGCGCTTTTCAAACATGTATTCAGTTTTTTTAAGTATCATAGCTCATAAACCAAGCGTAAAAGTTGATAGAAACTAACTAAAAATGTGTTAAAAAGCAACGAAATTAAAGTTTCAGAGCAATAAAGGCGACTGAATTTTCATTCTTTGCAAATAAGGAATGCGAACTTCCACAATGCAGGAAGGCCCCCTGATCCGCACTGGACAAAGTCTCCCTGACTGCGGACGTCTTTTATGAACAGCCTCTAATAATATCTGTTAAGTAATTTTTTCACAGGCCATATAGCCTATGCGGTAACGTGCTCGGCTCTGGTGCGGGAGGTTTGGGGTTCAAATCCTGGGTTGTTGTAATCGAACACAGGGTCCAACAGTTCGCCACCGTTGAGATTTTTCTTTAAAAGAAGCTGTGTTGCCCAAACGCAATTTCGCGGCAATGGTCTCCTCAAACTCGTTACACGGTTGGGCGTAATACAGCGAGTATAATGAAGACATGGTTTTTCTTTGTTTTTTTTTTGAATTTTTCCCGTAAATTTATTCACTGATGATGTTATATCAGTTACCACTACGCAAATAAGAGACTCAATTATTCTTCAACGCATAAAGTCACCAACGATATTGTTTCCCAAGTGAGTAAAATTTTCCTGTTTGAAAAGTACCGAATAATGGTACCGATACCGTTGGTACTTTTTCAAAAATGTAACGAATAAAGTACCGTCGGTACTTTTTAGCAAAGTAGCGATAAATGTACCGTCTGTACTTTTAAAGTACCGAGTGTTCACCTCTGTCTATAAGTGCAAGATGTAGGCTACCATACTACGAATCGAGCCAGGGACATTAATTTTCTAATCAAGTGCAGATCCATTTGCTGATCTTGCTGATTCGCATTGCAAGTCATTGGCCACATACAGCTTTTTCATCCTATGCCACTCAACCTTTTTCAGGGTATTGACTCTTCAACGGCAGGGCTTCTAAACCTTAACCCCATTCGGACCAGGCAAAATTTTTTGATTAATGGCCCAGGGGGGGATTGATTCGACACAACAAATTCAAACGTTAATAACTCCCGAGTTAAAAAAAGATAAAAAATCCGTTTTTGCTCCATGAGAAGCTCAATTTTCTGACAAAAAGTCCAAACTTTTTGTCATTATATTTGCAACCTTGATCTTCAATTAATTTGAACATAAGTCAAGGACTATCAGAAGCGATCGGTTCGCTTTTTATCCGCATAATGTTAATTAGCGTTTGATTGCCATAACGCGGCATCGCAGCTGGAGTTTTATTCAGAAACTCAAGAGATAATTACGGATTAAAGATAATTTCTATTGTGCTAAAATATTTAAATCATTAGTTTGTTCCTGGATTAATTGCAAGCTGAATATTTGTTACTGCTCTAGTTCCTTTGGCTAAACACTAAAAAATATGGTATTTTTCGTACAAAAATTTATAAAAGAACAAGCATCAAACTACTATTTTTTCTCATTCACATTTTGTGTGTAAATGTATATGACATAGCTGTAACCAACGTCAATAAAATTGGTTAAATTTTGATGTAATTTTTAGTATACTGAAGATTCGCAGTCTAATACAATATAGTAAGAGTTTTCACTTGGAAAACTCATACTATGGGTTTCATTCTCAATATGGTAGATCTGGCAACGCTAAACCTAATCAAAAGTGCAGCATAGCATTCTGTATATAACAACACTGTTATAAAATTTTTATACAACAACATTTTTATCATTAGTCGAGTGGATGAAGCGTCTGCTGTTGATACAGTAGATTTGGGTTCGATTGCCGTTCTGGTCAAACCGAAACTTGAAAAAAGTTTGTATTTGCATCCAGCTTCCCGGCTAGATATTAGCAATAAAATGGGCAGTGTGAAGCCTTCACCGTGTGTGGTAGACAGGTGGGCAAACGACAGCCTTTAATCGAAAAATGAACGATTTTTTCGGTGATAGCATACAACTTGGTAAATAAAAATGCAGTTACTTCGAACTTACGAAAAAAACTTTCAAAATGTGTCGGACGAAGTCAGTAGCGTACGCAGAATTTTGAAAAGGGGGGTGGGGGGGCAGGAACCTCAGAAAATTTGAGAAGAACAAAAGTCGGAATGAACATTGTTTCACTTCAATTTTGTCCGATTTTTCGCCCAAAATTAGGTGAAGACCAAAAAAAAAGGTCTTCACTCAAATTTAGTCCGATTTTTTTGGGTGCGGGCCGAAAACAAGGGTCTTCGCCTACCATTTGTGTGCTCAAAGCTTCTGCCCAACTTACAAAGGGGGGCATTCCGCGATTTTACATACTAGTCTATGCTAATTATGCTATCCTGGCGACCGAAAGGGGGGTAGTCATGGCCCAATGCCCCCCCCTAAATACGCCCCTGGACAGAGTGTAGAAAATGATAATTTTTTCAAACTATTTTTTGTACGATTTTTCACGGACTTTCGAATTATAAGAAAAAATAAGAAATTAGTCTAACTTGATATTCAGATTCTTGGTTGATTTTTAGAATAATAGTTTGGATAATTTGGAGCACTGTAATAGGTTTTGGCGTCCGAATAATTTTTTTTGTTACTTGCGTTGTAAAAGATTACGTTGTCTAATATTGGAGTGTAATTTTTTCTCAAAAATTCTGCAGTTTTTATGAAGTTTATATAAGAAAACTTAAAATAATTTGATCCTTGCTCGTCATAAGATTTTCCAAAATCTTATATAGCACCCAATGGGCTTACCTTCTAGTGTATTATCACAAATGATTTCAGATCTAAAAAGCAAAAATTACAATTGTTTTCAACATTGTAATTACAATTAATGGTTGTACTGATCGAAATACCATTCTTTTTATCACTGTTTGTAACATTCTACAAAGACTGTCTAATTCTCAAACGTAACAATTTTATCTTGATAATCTTTCAGATTTTATTTCAGAAGTGGCTTTATAACAAATTGTTGCAAACTTTGGTTATTACTGGGATTAGTGCTGAATAAGTATAGAAAAAAACAGTAAAAAAGATGGTATAATCCCAAGGCTAGAAATTTATTTGCGGTTCTCATCTTTGATCAAAATCATCAAAGTTATTCTACTTCTATTGTCCTCACCACTAGCGTACGTAAGATTTTCGAAGGGGAGGCAGAACATTTGAGAATGATGAAGACCAAAAGAAAAATTTCTCCATTCAGAATCAGTTCGTTTTCCTGCCCAAAATTAGTACAAGACCAAAGAAAAAAAGGTCTTTAGTCAGATTTTGTCCGTTTTTGTGCTCAAACTTTCTGCTCAAGTTACAAATGGAGGGGGGCATGCCGCAATTTTGCATACTATTCTATGCTAATTATACTATACTGACGACCCAAAGAGGAGGGCCATGGCACCATGCCCCCCCACCCTAAATTCGTCCCTGGTCCTCACATCCAGAACCAGCAATATTGTTTGTAAGCAATAAAGCCGTTCGATAATTGCAGTAAATTAGAAACTTTAAAAATTTGCCAACGACATCAGTGAATTTAGATATCTTAGTTATTTATGATCACAAAAAAATCCAGTATAAATTCATCTACTAAATGGTCAGCTAATCGGATTGTTACTTGCAAAGTCTGTCAATAGAGAATTAGCTTTCCGTTTTTATATTTTGTGTCTACAAACATAATTTTTGTTGGTTGTGAATGTACAGACATAAAAGCGAAAATTGAAAAGTAATGAAACGACATAAATTTTTCAAATTCAGCATGCCACGGTTGCCACCTATCATTATAACCACAAATGAAAAATCAATGTAAAACTCAGTAATATTTGCAATGGTACGCTATGCTGTAGGCCTGTAGTAGCATCTAATACGAAACTAGTATATGCGGTAACAAGTATAATATACCACAGAGCGCATTTTACAATGTACATACCCAATAATTGTTTAGTTTGATGTGAATTTTATAAAAAATTGATAACATTTTACACTAGCTATATTGGGTATTGCTTCGAAAAGCATTTTTTACGCAAAGCTTTTAGTAATAATAACCTTGAATAACAAAAAAGGCAAAAATTGAAAATAATGACTCCGAAACAAGTATTATCAAAAACTCTCTACTTTTTTGAATATCGCAAAGGCATGTAAAATGTTGCAGTTTCGTGAAAACAAAGCGGATGCGCACAATGAAGTTATCAGTGTGCTGCTACGTCACGCGCAAAGACACTCGGGCAAGTTTTTGTTTTGGATGTTATTACTTGAACTTCATGAAAAAACTTTAGGCAGTCAAAATTATGCATATGTTTTTGTGAAAAATGAAATGAAATGAACATCTTCTACTGATACTGCTACTTAGCAAAAACTAAAGATTTGTTTCAAATTTGCGTTTTTTTGATTTTTTTAGTCACCAAAAACAAATTTCGAACATAAACACTACTGAAATTCATGCTGCATTCCACACACTTGATAACTTATAAATATTTTTGACTACTTTATATCAGCAACGTGAAAAAAAATACCGGCAAAAAACAGAAGGATTTGTGCTTATGTTGGCCTCTAATTCTTTTAACAATCAATACGTTTATTTTGCTAAATCGCAATTCTTATTTATTAGCGAAATGCTAAAAATGAAGCTTAGTTAGAAATTTGGTAAAATTATACGAAATTGTCTGAGAAATTCAGCTGTGACCTTTGGAAATCATAATGAAAATTATAATGCCTCAGGCAAACTAGTAAATGCAAATCTACTGTCACAACTCTTTTTGAACATCGATCGCAATAAAAGCCGTTTAAGTGGTCAATGGATTTACGTTCGAAAAAGCGTAAAATTATTAATTGCTACAGAACAATTGGGACTAACAGGATTAAATTAATTTTTCAAAAATTTTGCCAGAAACGCAGGGTCGACTTTGAGAAACGTTGATTAACTCCGAATCTAGTTGTCATACGACAATGGTTTTACAAATGAAATTTGAAGCAGTAAATTTTAGGAAAAGTCAAGAAATTTGAATATTGTAGCTTGTCTGCTTCATACGAAAATTTCGAAATAAATGAAGGGGGGGAGCAAATCGATCCCCCCTGGGCCAAATAGGGTTAACGTGGTTTTTGGATAATAACTTGAAAACAACACAAGTTATAAACTTTAAAATTTCACTCCATTGTAGAGCATTTATTCCTCTTTTAGTACAGTATTAACAATTTGGAATTTATTCTCCAAAGTTAATGAAATAATTGAAATATGTATGTATTTAAGATGGTCAAGTTTCTGAGTTCAAGTCTTTAGTTAGTTAATAAGCGTTAGAAAGGGATTATAATGGTTGTGCGGAATTGCCGTTAAGCATGAAATGCGATTATGATGGCTTCGCTGAGGGAAAACGTTTACGGTAATAATTAGGATAATTATGACGTATAACAGTGGTACACAACACTCACAAGCGGTCTGTGATGACGTAACGAATGATGATACGTAGTTTTTTGCCATGCTATCGATCTGCTTTAATCACGTGAATGGATAGTGAGTGAATTTCTATTATAATTGGCAAAAAAATTTCTTTTAAAATGGTGAATAATAAGTGTTGGAACAGAGTTTTCGCAGAACCAAATACTTTTTTATAAACGCGCAAATTATTGCCATAAAAATACAGCAGTGGTAAGTTGCGAATTGATCTCATTTATTTGAAGTTTGACCAATTTCTGTATTTGTGCTTTTCGCTCAGTCTCGAAAACAACTGAAACAAACGTTTGCAGCAAAAAAAAACAACAACTTGTTCTGCTGTGTAAAATCTACAATTTGACTAGTAACAAGAAAAAATAATTTTCAACTTTGCTAGTGTTTTGCACTAATTTTGTTTTTTTTCTTGTTAGGTTGTGAGGAAGACAATTGGTATATGAACAAATCGTAAATCACTAAAATGTATTATCATTCTTACCCGTTACAGTATCATTTGAACTTTTTTCCGAGTGTCGGCCCTTACGCTAACGACTGCAGCTTTTCTTATATGCGAAAAACTTTGGCATCTTTGTAGTGTTTTTGTCAAAAGTTGCTCAAGCCTCTGTAGCTCAAACTAATTTAAACTGAATATTGTTTTTTTTATCACTCAGTTCAATGCCATGTTGCTGAGAGCTCAAAGCATTAAGTAATTGATAGGGTAACCTACGTTCAAAAATTAATGGTGGTTTAATCTGTTTATTTTGAAGATCGAGCTCTGGCATACAACTTCCGAAGGTAATCAAGCAAATCCAAAGTGGATCTGCTTTGCAAATTGGTTTAAAAATGCTCTACAAAACAAATTTAGAATCTAGCCGTAGAAACACAAATTAAAATCAAATTGCGAAGTATTCGGGTACTATAGACAATTACAGTACAATTGTTGTTGTAAACAAGCAAAAGAGTAGATTTACTTTGGGCAGTGATTTTTGATACTCAGCCACGTATTGGTTGGTATTACTCGTATGTTTGGTATTGGTTGGTATGGTTGGTATTTTTATACTCAGCCACGTATTGGTTGGTATTACTCAATTTAGGATTGAAGCAGAATTTGGCTGCATTGTGTGCAGTTGGCCACACAAAATCAAAAAAATTAGTTAGATCGGACATAATTATTCTTATCTGATTTTGGACATTTTTATTGCACCCTGGCATTGCACAAAACGAGCTGCATCAGAACGAGCTTCCGCGAAACGTGAAAGAATAATCAAATGCGCTTTTCAATATTGCAATTACATTTATTTTATCATGTTTGCAAACTTTGCAATAGAAATTTAGGATTTCTATAGCAATAAACAACTGCGTACCAGTTGAAACATTACAAAGCAACTGGTAGCGGTATTCATAATAGCTATTACTCTTGTTTATTGCTGTAGAACAAAATTACACACACCAATAACACGTAAAACAGTCTCTCATTCAAACAAGGAGATAAGCCATAAAAAATTCTTTATGGTTTGGCTAACTGGTAAGATGTTGCATCAGCATTAGTGTTTTACAGTAATTTGCAGATAATAATAATAATAAAACTTAATAGCAGAGTTAAATATGAAATAGATCATAAATGATGCAAAAGCTTCGCAGATAATTATTTGCATTATCTAATTCCAAAAGTTTGTCGTATGAGATACTTGATGATTGCAGAACCATTGCTATATCGATATCTCAGGAAATAGTTAACAAAGTATTGGCTGAGCAAAACAAACATTTGGTTGAGTTTTGAGGGAGCCACTAAATACGTTCTACTAGAGCAAACTTATGACATGAAATGAATACTTGAAATAATATTGTGCAGAAACGAATGTAAGATTTATGAAAATCACAAGAACTTCACGTGTAAACCCAAATTTTCACAAAACATAATTATTTCACGGAGCTAAAAATAGTTATGATGTCACAATAAAAGTAGACTCTGATTGCTGCAGTAGCTAGTATTTTTTTTTTCGATTTTATTTTTGTATCAGTCTTACCAAAATTATTTCCTGCCATTATTTGCCTAAAGATAATTGTAAGCAAAACCAAATTATTATTGATAAGCCAAAACAAATTATTATTGCTTGGACTGAAAATTATTTCGGCATTGTTCAAAGCACGTATTACATATTTGAACGCAGTGCTGCATGCATGAAGGGTGGCCTCAAGTTTGGCACTGATTTCTTGACTTGCTCATATCCCTTTTTCTTTTTTTCTGGCCAGGACCTACTTCGTTTTCGCAGCAAAGATGGCTACGCTTTCTAGTTACAGATTTTGCTGAAAATTGTCCTGGTGTACAGGGGTGCCAATTTATGTTGAGCATTGGGGGGGGAGATAATTTGCAACTTTACCCCAATTTTGCCCTATTTTGAACATGGGGGGGGGATGAAGCTCGACCACTATTTTTTTCACGTGGACATATATGACAAACGTTCAACAAATCAAGTGAAGACCAAAACAAAAAAGTCTTCACCGAAACTTGAAGAATTTTTTCCCAAAATCAAGGGAGGGCCAAAAAAATCCCAAAGATCATCCAGCGCTCAAATGCACACCATAGTCAAATTATAGGGGGGGATGCAGTCAAATTATTGGGGTATAATACCCATCCCCCCCGCGGGTTTCGGCACCCCTGCTGGTGTAAGAGCTATAATACCACTGGACTCTACTAATCAAAATTGTTGCTCTCCAAGAACTAGCTTCATTTTGCGTTGCACATCAAATAGCAAACCAATAGAAGATCTTCTTTGAACGAAAGGTCGAATCAAAGCAAGCGCTAAATCCATTCCAAAATCTTACGAATCGATTTGTCATGGGTCGTTACCTTTGTTCAGTGACATAATTGCAGCAGCATTAACATGGCTAACTTTTAGGATATAAAAAAATGCCGACAAAGTCAAACGCTTGCTTTTCGCTTTGCAAGTGTAACTAGCCATTCGTAGGTCTGCCACATCAGTTTCTCCTTTGGCGTAGTCATGCAGCTTATAAATAGCTGGTTTTCGCTTTCCATCGTCTTTTGTAGTTCCAAGTATGGGCTTTATTGTAGAAAGAAGCAAAACATTTCTCTTTTCCGAACTTTCGGTGTTAAGTAGTCTAGGGTGGGCTGAAAAAAATTTTTTCTTGAAATTAAAAAAGTGGCCCCTCTCAAAAGTTGGCAAATCACTAGAAACTTACAATTTTATTGAAATTTTTGTGTTGCTCCCTCTAGTGGTCGACCAACAGAAGATTTGAGGTCACGCGAAGGTCAAATTTCATAAAATAGCTGTAACTTTTTAAGTAATTGTGATAGAATGCTATAATTGGTGTCAAAAGATGCAGAAGCACCACATTTATATCTGCTCCAAGAGAACTTTTTGTTCTATAGTGCTCAGAAATTTAGTTATTGCTAAAAAACTAAATTTTAGTAGTTGCGATTTGTGATGATATACCAATTAGCCAGTGCTATTACCTAAAAACATGAAAAACTGCTGTCAACGCATAAAATCGGTGTAAAATTTTCGAAACATCAAAACTAGCTCAAAATCTGACGTGCATAGATATCCCATATTACATTGTTTTACAAATGCAACTCCAAAAAAGTTGTCAAAAACTAGTTACCATAACAGAGTAGCTGCAAGTTCCTTGCAGAAAGAGGTGAATTTGTAAAGGAGTCGCTTGAACGCCAAAGGAATAAGTTATAAGTATGTCGATGAAGGATTAGTATGGTGGAGTATTACACATTGAATTGCTTTTTGGTCTCAAAGCACTTCATCAGCTTTCTGGAATGAATTCTTTGTCTAATTATTCCATCACGTCTTTCAAAAGTTGCTGCTGCTGCAGATGCTTCTGTTACTAACTTAACATGCCGTTCAACTGCTTGGTTATGGCACGGATGGTCAAGGCGTAATGGTGTTAATCGCAAACTATTGATGGCCTCATCGCTTAGCAGTCGTGTTGCTGGGGGTTCAGTAATATCAGGCAGGTTCATATTTACCATTGCAAATATTTTGTTGACAGCCAATCTCCTCAAGTCCTCATTGTCGTCTCCAAGCATGGCAACCAAAACATTTTCCGGATGTGCAAAATAGCCATTTCGTTGAAGAACGTCAAGACCAATTTTAACCACGTTTTGATTTGGAAAGTTAACCATTCTTTGAACAAGATTAAAAAAGTTGATTGATCCCAGAGTCAGCTTGTTGTTGCATTTAATCTCAAACCACGTCGGAAAATACACTTTCAAACAGTATTCTGCTAGAGTAACTAAGCTTTGAGATGGATTGCATGTAGCTGTGTACAACCTCAATATTCTGCATGCCAGAGTTAGCCACCTGGAATGAACTGTTGGCCCAATTTCAAATCCTCATCAACTTCACCACAAATCACAGCCCAACATATCCGATATCCATAATATTGGTCAGTGCTTAATTCTTCCAAAACTTCATTTGGTAAAGTTGGAAAATAAGGGTTTAAAATTGGCTTAAAAGTGATTACTGGCCATTGTGATGAATTGGAGTCTAAACTTTTGCCAATTGGACCAGCAAATGCATTTGGGCTTTTGGTACCTCCATCCAAATACTGAAAAATGTGCCTTAGCGGTAGTTCATTTGTGTGGAGAAGGCATACCACCCACCAGGCGCGTAGCCAGAAATTCGCAATGGGGGGGGCTGTTTGGGGGGTCTGGGGGCGGAGCCCCCAGCCGCCGGAGGCCAATGGGGGTCTGGGGGCGAAGCCCCCAGCTGCCGGAGGCTGGGGGGGGCAAAGCCCCCAGCCGCCGGAGGCACGGGGGTCTGGGGGCGGAGCCCCCAGCGCTGGAAAATTTTGCATTTTTTTGCAAAAATAACTTCATTTTAGAGCTATTTTGATTAAAAAATAATGATTTTAAAACGTGGCTTAGAAATTGGCAGTGCAAACATGATTAAACTGGTGGCATAAATGGGCTATTTGGGAGGTGGCTAATGGTAAAATGTAGTTCTCTAGTTTAGATGCTGTTAAACTATAAAATCGAATAGTTCAATAAAACTCAAACGGAGTAAT
The DNA here is from genome assembly GCA_963965965.1 of Trididemnum nubilum. Classification (NCBI taxonomy): domain Eukaryota; kingdom Metazoa; phylum Chordata; class Ascidiacea; order Aplousobranchia; family Didemnidae; genus Trididemnum; species Trididemnum nubilum. Next base: position 17,792,448 of record OZ014481.1, read on the forward strand.
CTATTTCGCATACAGTTTATAGAGAAAAATAATTGGGGGGGCTAATGAAAAGAGATTTGAGAGAAATGATTGGTAATTAACAAATACTGAATAGCCCCCCCCCTATTTCTTAGTTAATAGTATCTTTGTTGATGACACCTATGTTCAGCATTTTTACAATTGCAATCAAATTTGATTGCTTATTTCTTACCATTTATCAAAGTTTTCATTTATTTGTTGGTTTTATTTTTGACAAATTAGTCCCCCCTCCAGAACATATGTTTCAAAAGATGTTTTAAATCACTATTTAGTCCACTCCAGTGCATAAAACAGTCTCAAAAGTGCTGAAAACGTAGTGTTTTTCCCATTCTGCATTTTGGTCGACATATCAATGGGGGGGCTATAGCCCCTGGCTACGCTATTGGCTAAAAACGTGGTATTTTCCTAATTGTGCATTTGGTCGGCAGTTCATTAGCCCCCTACCTCAATAAACGTTTCAAACTATGCTTTAAAGCAGTTTTTAGTCTAATCCAGTGCAAAAGACAGTCTTAGAAATGCTAAAAACTTGATATTTTCCTTATTCTGCATTTTGGTCGGCAGTTTATTAGCCCCCCCCCTAAATAAACGTTTCAAAATAGTCTAATCCAGTGCAAACTCACAGTCTTAGAAATGCTAAAAACGTGGTATTTTCTTTATTCTGCATTTTGGTTGGCAGTTCATTAGCCCCCCCCCCCTAAATGAACGTTTCAAATTATGCTTTAAAGCAGTTTTTAGTCTAATCCAGTGCAAAAGAGAGTCTTAAAAGTGCTAAAAACGTGTTATTTTTCTTATTTAGCATTTTGGTCGGCAGGCCAATGGGGGGGGGGGGCTATAGCCCCCCCCGCCCCCCCCCCCCTGGCTACGCTACTGCCACCCACTGTAAAGGCCTTTTAAGTAAGACTTCCAGTGTTCGTATGCACCCAGAATTAACACCAGTCATTGTAGCTGCTCCATCACTGCCAATCACCTCTAGTTTTTCTTGCAGCTCAGTATCCTTAATTGCACTAAATATTCCATCAGCAATAGAACATCCTTTTCCATCAGCAGTTCCAAAATGGGTCAAGTAGTACTCTCCGGGTTCCCCTACCATTACATAATGTTCTTCAAGATGCATTGATTGATAAGATTTGCCATTATCCAACTGAGAAGTGGTTAGAGTTGCGTCTTTTCTTCCATCAACATATACACCATTAATCATGTGAAAAAATTTTGATTGGTTTTGCCTAATATCTTCTCGATACTTTTGTCTTTCTCGTCGAAGTTTGTTTTTATCAATTACAAGTTTCTTATCATTTTCAGTTACAAGCCCAACATCTTTTAGCACGGCATTTGCAAGTGCAGCAGCTGCTCTGTCAGATATTTGGAACCTTTCTGCAATTTTAGCCAAATTGGGCCAATTTGAACGATTTTGCTGGCTAGGTTGTGATATGCCGAAAAGTGTTGCAGAAGATGATTCGGATGATAGAGACGTGTTGTCACAGTCAGAAGATACCACTTCAATATCTGCACTGCTTGAACAAGATTCATGAAATAGCTCCACACAACTTTCATGCTGCTTTTCTTGAACTCTTCTTTGAAAACGATAGTCAGAAGATGTCAATGGATCTATTGAAGATAAGCATTTAGCATTTCGTGGACCTTTTTGATCTTCATAGAATTCGTGGTCTTTTTGTGTCATTCGCAGCAAAAATTTTTCTCCCAATTCTTTTCTTTGTGAGGAATCTTTACAAAATATGTCAAATAGATCATTGGCATCACTCATAAACTGATTTTCTTTTGTTACATAAGCTGGTTTTGAACGTTTTTTTTTAGGATAATGGTCAATTGCTTTGAAGTCTTTCATCATGTCAAAAATTTTTCTTGCTACGGTCAATTCATGCACTGGATAAACATTACTCCATATCCAAAGCTTCGCTAGTTCCGAGGCAACAGTTCTTGCAGCATCCATAGAATAGAAGTTATCTTCATTTAACATCCGTTGTATTACCTCTTGTTTTGTTGGTAAAGTTCCTTGCTTGAATTGGTCCGAACTTGAAAATTTATGGCCTCCATCAAATATCTTGGTCAGTTTTGCAGATCGTTTTCTCGTTGACATTGCCATTGTTGTTTGTTGAAAGTATCAGATTAAAGAATGCACAAGATATGGTGTAAACCACTTTAAAACTGATATCGAAAACAGTTTCACTAATAGTAAATCTAATACTACTTACACTGATAGTAAATCTGAAAAACAGTTATTGACAGATCAAATAAAGTTTCTTTATCTCTATGAGGCCATTTTTTGAGTAATAAGAGCTTGTTTGGAACAAAGAAATGAGAACAGATCACCAAAGTCAGTGCCTAGTTATATAGCAAGCGAGTGGAATGCTATGAAGCAGTATAAAAACTGATTGCTTTATCATTTCGGTTTATTGATAGAGGGCTTCGGATGTTTTTGCATTGATAATTATGGCTAAATGGTGTAAGATCACAAATCGCAACTACTAAAATTTAGTTTTTTAGCAATAACTAAATTTCTGAGCACTATAGAACAAAAAGTTCTCTTGGAGCAGATATAAATGTGGTGCTTCTGCATCTTTTGACACCAATTATAGCATTCTATCACAATTACTTAAAAAGTTACAGCTATTTTATGAAATTTGACCTTCGCGTGACCTCAAATCTTCTGCTGGTCGACCACTAGAGAGAGCAACACAAAAATTTCAATAAAATTGTAAGTTTCTAGTGATTTGCCAACTTTTGAGAGGGGCCATTTTTTAATTTCAAGAAAAAATTTTTTTCAGCCCACCCTATTAAGTACACATGTTTGAAGAGAAAGTTTGCTTTCTTCTGCCTCCCAAAAACATTCTTACGTAAGGGGCTCTCGATTTGCCAACTCCTTGACTTCAACTGGAATGCCTTTGCAATTAACCTAGAATGTGCCTACGCAACTGATGTTGTGTGATAACAGCCACTGTGCTAGAGGTATGGTTGTATATAAGCGATCAAAAGAAGTATTTCGTCCTTGCAGATCCACAATTTGTTGAAGCTTGGTGATAAGATACTTTGCAATGTTTTCAGTTCCTGTCACGTAATAAATCGTTGGATTTCCGGAAGGTTTTCCGCAGTACGGTGCAGCAATAAATTTATAGCTGTAACTGACGGCATTTGCTGATTTGAAAAGCATTCCATGTCTTGCCGTCTGATTCAGATTGAATGGTCTAAATCCTATTTGATTTCTCATTGGGAATAAAGTTTCATCCAAAAATAAACATTCGCTAGGAATAATTTAAGAGGAAGAATTCTGGCAAAAAATTTCAAACACTTTGCGTACTACGGCAAAGCACTCATTAGGCCATCGCTGGTATCTTGTTAAAAATCATCAAACGAAATTTTACTATACAAAAACTCAACTCTGTTTTTTCTCAATGTAGCGCCAAATGGTTGCGGTCCCATCAGAGAATGGTACAAAAACTTAGTCTTGTGGTTATTCAGTCCAGCAAGGCCGCGAAGATACATAAGACCAATAAATGCTCGCATTTCAATCTCATCTATATCATTGGTAAACAAAAACAATGGTTTCGATATTGTCTTGAAAAACTTCCGTGCTTTTTGAATACGCGTGTTTGTGTGTGTGACTATAATTCGCAAAATTTCATGAGGAAAAAATAGTTCCCACGCTTTCAAAGAGTTTAACGCTTGTTTTGCTTCTCCAAATGTGCCAGGTTGTCCAATTACGACGGAACATCTTGATTGACGGCCAATAAACGATGGATTCTTGTTAGACCATGAGACTAACTTGGTATAATTTTTTTGTTTTTTCAAACAAATAGTGTAGAGTTTTTGAGTTGTGACCTCAGCAATTTCATTATAGATTGCAGGAACAAAGCTGATTCTAAATCGTGAACTAATCTTTTACTGCGATGCGATGCTCTGTTCTGGGAGCGGAAATGACTTCTTCAGTATCAAAATTATTGCTACTTTCCACTTCTAAGTCAGATAGCAGCACTAGGGGCAAATTATCTTCACTTTCATCGTCAGAACGAAATTCTTCGGCTTCAATTTCATCGACTGAATTCCGCAAAAACTTTTCAGCTGATTTTTCAGCTCTGTAGTGTTGTTTGGACAAACTAATATTGATTTTCAACCACAAAACTAAGTTGTTTTTTTTCTTTTTACTGTAGAGATTACTAAACAAAAACAAAACCTCAATATAACAATAAGACAAGCTTAGTGAACAATATACAAAAATCGAATAAAAAACTACTGCGCCGAAAATATTGTACAGTAATATTACTAGAGTAAGTGATTTTCACAGCACCTACAAACAGTGCTCGAAGCCAAAGCAGAGCTATTATTTAGGTGAAACTATTCAACATGAGCTAAAATGTGCGACCATTGGTTTCATGTTTATTACAATCATCAGGCACATTAAATCTCTGTAAAAAAGCAAATGCATCATACATCAACTGAATGGGTATTATAATTCTCTATTTAATGCAAGTAACTTAACCACTTACCGTCGAAAAGTTGCAGTCCATCCTATTAAATTCTGTCTTGGTCCCAGTACCAACTCACTCCGACTAGTTTATTCTCTGCAGTTTAATCAAGCAGGGAAACTGATTCCTGCTTATTTTTTTGTTGCTATCGGGTTGAATTTCAACTTACAACTGAGAGGATCAAAATAAAATATTATTATACTTGTATATAAAAACTATTGCATCACAAATCGTAACTACATACGAAAAAATTTTCGTTATTAATTTTCGTTATTAATTTCGTTATTAATTTTCGTTATTACGTTTTTTTCGTATGTAGTTACGATTTGTGATGCAATAGTTTTTATATACAAGTATAATAATATTTTATTTTGATCCTCTCAGTTGTAAGTTGAAATTCAACCCGATAGCAACAAAAAAATAAGCAGGAATCAGTTTCCCTGCTTGATTAAACTGCAGAGAATAAACTAGTCGGAGTGAGTTGGTACTAGAGATTCGGATTTCAGTAAGGGACCAAGGCAGAATTTAATAGAATGGACTGCAACTTTTCGATGGTAAGTGGTTAAGTTACTTGCATTAAATAGAGAATTATAATACCCATTCAGTTGATGTATGATGCATTTGCTTTTTTACAGAGATTTAATGTGCCTGATGATTGTAATAAACATGAAACCAATGGTCGCACATTTTAGTACAGTAATATTATGTAGCAGAAAGTTTTTTGCTTTCTTTATTGAAATGAGCAAATCCGTAACCATGCAGTTTAGTATAGCATCATTATTTTAGTTTTTCCCTACTTTTGAGTGCTAAATTTTGCGTTATTATTTTATTGTATTACATATCGGTTCGCTCCGGATTGAACTAAGAAGGACTATAGACCTAAAGCACCTTCTTGTACTTTATTTTTGTCGCCAGATCATCTAAGAAGTTTTGGCTTGAGAAATATGAAAGTAGCTTCTGTTACGATAATTTCAGTAAAAAAAAAGATATCTTATCCTAAATCCCGATTTTAATCTAACCCTAACGTTAATCAAAGAAATAAAAATAGCAAATGAGCAGAGCTGGGCAAGTCCGCAAGTTAGTCCGCAAGTCCGCAAATCCGCAATTGCGGACTAACGAAAAAAGTTGCGGACATGCGAACTTGCAGACTTTAGCAGTTTAAATTGCGGACTTGCGGTTGCGGACTATTTTTAATTTTAGTCCGCGATTTCGCAAGTTTTATACAAATATTGAAATTCCTTTCTATTTTCGTAAAACATTCATGTTTTTACCCAGTTAAACATGAGAAATGAATTTAATTTTTTCGAGTTCAAGTTCGGCAAAAATATCAAGTTTTTCGAGTTCAGGCTGACATGAATACTAAGTCTGCTTTTCAGCTTAATCGCTTTCTTTTTGTTGACATGCTGTTTGATAACGTGAGAAACGAGTACATGCCGCGTTCTCATATTTTATGCAAATAATTGGTTAATTTTTTAGAACATTTTTGAACCCCCTTATATGCTTGTTTTAAGAATCTTCTAGAATTGTCTTTGGGATAAATATAACTGAACTGTCTTTAAACCTTTAATCTCATAATCTTTAAGTCTGCAACTAGTGCTCAAATTGAATAGTCTTCGACAGCACGAGTGATATGGTGTCTCGAATTTTCGTGGTTTAGTCTATGAAGTCAGCTGTGCAGTAAGTTGGTTAAGTAAAATGTTATCGTGCTGATGTGTCTACTTCTATAATGCGACGTCGAAGCAGTTTTTTGATAGTTTAGTCTTGTATAATCTAGCATAGTGTTAGTATAATCAATAGCGTAAATTTTGGTCTGGTAAATTTTAGTTAATTGATGTTGCTTTGGTTAGCTGATAATAGACGTTTTGTTTTGCCGTGCTGCTTTGGATGAATCAAATTTTTGGTGTTCTGTGAGAAATAACATTGTTATATTTATATCCAAAGTGTGGTATGACTGCAAAAATACGAAGGATACAGCGCGCGGCGAAACTGGCTATTAGAACCGGGTTTAACCTGATTCAAATTGGGGTCAACACTGTTTTTCGAGTTCGGCAAAACAACCGACCTTTTTTGAGTTTAAGTTCGAATTTGCAGCCCTGGTTCAAAGTATGGATTTGTTGTTTTTTACTGTGAGTTCACAAAATTAGCCACTGGGGCATAGGCGTAGCCAGGATTTTTGATTGGGGGGGGCCCAAACCACAAATCACATGCAATGACGTCATCAGAAATTTTCAAAAAAGGAACTTTTTGTGGGGCAAAGATGTCGTAGAATGAAAGATCTGAAGCCGTAGCCTCATGGCACTTGACCAGGATTTTGGTAAAGAGAGAGGGCAAAAACTAACTGTTAAAAAGTGTAAATTTCTAACTTAGGAGACGTGTTGAGTAAGCTACTGTATTCAAACGTTTTGCCCCCAGCCGCCGGTGGCTATGAGAGTCTGAGAGCTAAGCCCCCAGCCGCTGGGCGATTTTTGTAAGTTTTTGGAAAAAACTATCTAAATCCCATTGGATCACATTTTGCACGAGTTCACAGCCATTTGAAAGAACTAGATTTTTAACATTTCGAAGCCAATCGAAAAAATTTAATTGTTCAATCCTTCTTTTGCAATATAAATTCCAAAACACGTTTAGAATCTTGCATTATGGAATAAAATGTTAATTGTAAGTGATTTGGTCCATAGGGGAAAGTAAGGCACATTGTCTCCTGCAATACTTTAGCAGTAAATAATAATCCACTTGAAAATTTTTCTTAGAGATTTTTATTTTGTCATGAAGTTTACCAGTTATAGGAGTACATGTACGGCCAAAGGGCCCAGGCCCCTTTAATTGAAATTCAGTAATTTGTTCAATGAGCATTTTCCCTAGCTATTTTTTTAAAAGTATTTTGTGCGTAACAACTGGTGAGGTGGAGGTGAATCGTAATTGAAAAATGGTACGATAGATGGTTACGCTTACTAAACATGTTATTCCGGGGCCGGATTTACATTGCGCGGGGCCCCTGGCACTTTGGGGATTTTTGCAACATCTTCCTGCCAAATATAAATGAAGACCAAAAAAAGTCCTACTATCTGAGGACTGGGCCCTGGCACTAAACCACAAGGCAAAGACAGCGCTGGTTATTGCATTACGCTCACAAAAAGTTTAGATGAGGGTCTGAGGTCGCAACTTGTAGGACAAAAACTCTTGATTTCACCCTGGTTATACGTTTAAATTGGTTGGAAAAAATTGGATTTAGGGGGTGCGCCGGGACCCCTGATCGTCATTTTTATTTATTGTTAATTACTGTTGTACGCGTGTACTGTTGTACGCAAAGATGCGAAAAGAAACTGAAAATGAAGAACCAAGGCTTTTTTGACAAAATTTTGTCATTGGTGGCATTTTGATTGAGGGAGCCCGAGTCCCCTCGGTCACCCCCTGGCTACGCCAATGATTTTGAGACAAGATCCCTCCCCTAAGTTCTTTCATAAAAAAACATTTAAATTAAAGTAAAAATAACTTATTTTCAAAAATGTGGAGCACTTGAGTCAAGTTATTGGACAGTTTTTTGAAACGTCCAAGAATTGCATGACATTATTATGACGCGGACACGTGGTCGCCATTATTATTGCTTACTTTTGTACGCGTAAATCCTAAATTAAAGAAACTGCAATTCCGGACGAGGACAACATACTGGCTATGCTCTCATTATATTCATTATTGGTAGTATTTCAATTGGGGGGTTTGCATTACCGCCATTGTTTTAGCATTAAGCTCATAATAACGTTAAACGAGGGCTTGGGGTTGCAACTTTTAGAACAAAACTTTAAGATTTCTCACAGGTTTTGCATATAAATTGTTAAAAATTTGAATTAAGAAGCCCCTGGCCCGGGAACTTTGGTCGTCAGTCAGGGGCCTTGGGGCCCCCTATTCGTCAGTTAGGGGCTCCGGGGCCCCTAGTTGCTGGTTAGGGACCCCGGGGGCCCCTTGTCGTCAGTTAAGGGCCCCAGGGCCCCTTGGTACTTAGTTAAAGGTCCCAAGCCCCCTGGTCATTAATTAGGGGTCTCAGGGCCCCCTGGTTGTTAATTAGGGGCCCTGGAGCCCCTGATAATCAGTTAATGGCTCCGAGGCACCCTGTTCATCAGTTAGGGATCCCCTGGTTGTTGGTTAGGCGCCCCCTGGCCCCCTTAGAGGCCTGGGGCCCCCTAGTTGTCAGTTAGGAGCTCCCTGGGTGTTGGTTAGGGGCCCCGGGTCCCTTGGTTGTTAGTTGGTGGCCCTGGGGCCCCCTGGTCGTCAGTTTTGGGCCCCGTGGTTTTCAGTTAGGAGTCCCGGGGCCCCCTGGATGTCGGTTTGGGGCCCCAAGGCCCTCAGTTGTTAGTAGGAGCCCTCTTGTTTTTAGTTAGGGGCCCCAGGACTCCCTTGTCGTCATTAATATTACTTTTAATTACTGGTATGTGCGTAACTACTGAAAAAAAAACTGCAACTAAACATCGCTAGGCGATGTTGTCATAGTCTTTTATCGTTAGTGGTATTTGGATTGGGGGGCCCGGGCCCCCTGCCCCCCCTCCGGCTACGCCTATGCACTGGGGTATCATTTTTTGTCCTGGTAGCCAGTGCCGTCGCTACGGTGGGGCTGGGGGCGCCGTCTCCCCCAAACGACTGTTTGTACCCCCCCATTTCGGTTCATTCAGAATGCTTTTTGGAGCATAACGTATCGACAAGACAACAGACAATAATGGAAAAAGGAATAATAATTTTCAAAAATGATTCTCGTTTGAAGTTTTCTCGATTGTTTGCAAAATTGCTTGCCACCAACTGCTGTACATGATTGTGACCCAATAATCCGTCTTATTAACACGCTTTTACGGATGTGTTGTGGAATAGGGATGTATGCCTACAGAAGCGTTACCGGTATTTCGTTAGTGATTATGACCTGACACTATACGTGAAAACATTTCTTTAAAAGACCAGCTGTTTTTTTTTTACAGCACGCTCAAGATTTATTTTAGGTCGCAGTCAGTGGCGCAACCACGGGGAAGGGGCTAAGGGGTCATCAGCCCTCTTTAGCCAAGGCATGTAGAAAATATAATCAAAAAAAGAATAAGCATTTAAACGTGTTTTGGATTTGACTTGAAATATATGGCGGCTCAAGAGGCTAGACAATTTAAATCTTTCAATGACTTCTGAATTTTAGCTATTTACTGTATTTATTGATATGGTTTTAAAACGTGCGAAATGTGATTTAGATGGCGTTAGAATCGCTATTTTTGCCGCAAAATTGCAGAAATCACCCAGCAGCTGAAGGCTCTACCCCCTCTGCAACACTCTTGAGTAGCAACGGTTTGTTCCGCACGGGACCTAAATTAGACAATTTTTGGCAAATAACATTTACTTTTGATTCAAGCCCCCTCTCTCTTAGCAAAACCCTGGTTGCACTTCTGGTTGCATTCACTCCTGCAGACAGATTTTTCAAGCGATTATAGCGGCCGCATGAAAAACGAGCTAATAAACGCTGCCGGGCTTATATGTCTCTTTTTTCAAAGATGAATACAAAATCGTTGCTTTAAAAAATTAGTTTTTTGTGCAAAAGTTCAGTCCATTTTATAGTGCCCCTCCATTTTCGGCTAGGGCCCTCTCACTTCGTTTGGTCTGGCGACGGCACTACTGGTAGCGTGTGGTTATCACGTTCCTAGAGTGTTTATTGAAACTAGGGACTAAAAATTTAGTAATACGATTAATGATATGAATGTTTTTTTACCTTCTACTGCCTTTGCCTTTTCCTTCCTCGAAAAAAAATTGTTTTCTGAGAATATATTGTTGCAAGCGGAAATGCGGATTGTGCTTTGCTATTTGATGGCTTCTCACTGCAATTCAATGGCTTTTAATATCCGTATCCCTAGCTTCATTGTAGCATTTTTAAGGGTTCGTCGGTGGGTTGTGCACTATATGCTTCCATGCAGTTTAGGCACCTACTGTATAAGCAGAAGTGCAACCAGGAGAGCTGGGGGCTACAAACCCTCAGCCAAGTCACTTACAAACTTTAACCAAAATTACAAGCGTTTAAATCTGTTTTGAGTTGGACTTGAAAGTAAGAGGGAGTGGGCAATTCTTAAGTTTGCTCTCCGAAAAAGCAGCTCAATAACAAGTCATGCTGTGGTACATTTACTACAATCAACGATTGTGAATAATTCCTTCTATTGCGTGGAATGTATCCACCATACGCTTGCTATACTTCCCACAAGTCACAATTTTGACTTATGTTTGGTAATCAACTCTGAGCAGATCACTTGGGGACGTGGTTGATTGCAAAACTCTTCTACTCGGTTCATAAAAAGTTGCGGACTTGCGGTTGCGGACTTCAAGAAATACGAAGTTGCGGACTTGCGGTTGCGGATTCAAGAATCCTGAAACGTCGTTGCGGACTTGCGGTTGCAGACTAAGCTTTTTAACGTCCAATTGCGGACTTGCGGTTGCAGATTAAGAAAATTGAAATTTGGTTGCGGATTTGCGGACTGCGGACTTAAAAAAAAAACTTGCGGTGCCCGGCATTGCAAGTGAGTGCCCACTCTTTATTCCTAATTCACTTTACCGGCGCACGTAACGTAACATCAGCCACTTCTGAAAAAGCTTGACGTCCTTCATGACCGACCTTCTTATCATCAAATTCAGAATTAGCCACTTTGTAGAGGCACAGTACGATTTCAAAACATAGTTTATGGCTGATTTATTTTCTGCGCAAAGGCGTTAGTCAGCTTTACATCAAAACTTTTAAAATTTACCTTGCAACTAAGGTTTTGTTTTAAAAAAATCTGCATACTATACTGACTCTCATTCTTTCTGCATATGCAAAAAAGTATCGTTGATATTGTAAAATTCTATACTCCTTTATTATCAGTTAGCTGGAATTGAAAAATCTTAGCTCTCTTTTTGTCTACTGTAAGTTAGGTGCACTCTACAAAAACTGTGCAATAATTTTTTAAGTATTATGAAACGCGTTTTTGGGAATCTGTTCTTGGTAATCAATTAAGTTTACTGTGATTTTTATTTGGCTAGTCTATAATCAATGTTAAAAAAGCATTTCATTTTCTAATTGACTGTTTGTGATTGCTGATGTGCCTCAGTTGGATTGACATCTAAAATAATTTTGTTTTTTAAATATTCTAAACATACGCATGTTTGCGAGATAATAAAAGTAACAATTTACAATAATATAATTATGCTCTGGAATGCAGCTTTACTTTGATCTTTTCTAGCTATTCGGAGAACTGTTACCTAAATATCGACCACATCATGCTTTTAGTACAATAGTGCTTTTTAGCTTCATTGCAATCTGAAAACACCATAAGCGCACACCACTGCAATTGATTACAAAAATTTTTCCGAGTTTTCGCGCAAAACTGCTAATAAGACTAACAACGTAGTGAAACCGCTTTTATTCTTTTAGGCTGCTGGTAAAAGCGGTAATTAGCGGAGTTGAAACTATTAGTTTGTACTACACTGAACTAACAAAATAAGTTCACTGTCTCGCGATAATACTGATAGTGTTACAATGCAACAACGCTTAGTTATTCAAGAATGTTGCTTTTCTGAAAAGAAGAGTTGATTTCTAACCAATAATTACTGTACGGCGACAAAGGCAAACAACAGTTTTTACCGCCGCTCTAATCTGAAATAGCCAGCTTTTTTTGCCAAAATTGTGTTCATTAATTTTGGTCCCATCATTCAAATTCCAGCCACCTGGCGTTAGTTTCCAACACAAGCTGAAGACAGCAAAATACGTCACGATAAACACAAAAATTAAAAAATTTGGTCATCTTTGAAAAAAAAACTCAAATATACAGAGGCTAATTAGTTAAAGCCATTATTTTAGCAAAAAAACACAAAAGTAAAAAAGCTGCGGGAGGTTTTGTTTCAGATCATGGCGTGCTAAGATTTTTGTCGCCAATCTCCCATTTCCATAGACGAAACAAAACATTATAATATATCTTTGATGTAAAAAATTGTTGGTTTACGTATGAATTTATCAAATGTTATCCAACGCGATTGACCATCTCTTGATTTGCAGTGGCATTGATTTGTACAGTATTGAGAAGTAATTCAATGAAAAAACACTATTGCAGTAAATAAAATAAAAAAAAAACTTTAAAAATTTATGTCAGTCTGAATCACGCATGGTTGCAAGGAATTATTCATGATATAAATTGGCTAAAAATATACTAACTACAATTATTTAAATATTTAAAGCAATCATCACCAAAGTTGTTTTTTATTGATATTTGGTAATTTTCACCATTACGCGCTGCATTGTGCAATTGCTAATAAAATGCCTCATTGTATGTTTTGTTTCAATGTGATAAAATAGCGGAGGTTACTTCGAGCCGTGTCACTGAACTTATTGATGTCTTTATGATCTCATAGTGAGTTTTGTTCAATTTTAGGTTTTTCGATTACACTAAATCGACTGTAGGGCTTCAGTACTAAGCGTAGACCAGATCATTCTAGTTTTTCTTTTGTAACATTGTTTTGTTGAAATGTAGTTTGCGGAGAACCAATGCATTACAAACCAAAGAAAACTCCATTTAATCGAAATTTGCGTGACATCAAAAAACAAAGAACTCCAATAATCGTTTGCTGCCTCTGGCTTAATAGCTTAGCGCTTGCAACACAGTAACGCTAATTATTGTAATCTATCTAATCTCAAACACCTTACTGTAATCCTCTTAATCTCTAACAAAAATATTAAGCTGAAATTAAAATTTTATGCAGAAAAGCAGAAACTGGCGAAAATTCAAAAGTTTTGCAAAAAAAAAAACATATTTTACTCTTGAAGGTTAGGGGAACAAAAACCGCATAATTGTACCTGGCGAAAACTAGTAGGAAAAGTCAAAAAAATTCATTTTTTATTGCTCAATTTTAGCATAGGTGGGCACAAGTCCGTTAATCGTTCCTCCGTTAATAACGAAGCTAACTTTTTCATTAACTCGTTAACCCGTTAAAAAGTTTTTTTATGTTAACGGACTAAATTAACTTCCGTTAAGTTCTGTTAACTTCCGTTAAGGTTTTTATCGTTAATATCTTGCACTATGCATTCATCGTACCGGTACACATCAGTTTGCACTGGTAACACTTGTTGCGTATTAGCACGAGTTTTATAGAAGCAAAAGCGAAGAAAGGAGCTCTTCTTTGGGGCAAATAATAAGCTGCAGCCTCATAGGTCTATTAATTGTTGCTGTTCACAATTTCCAAAGATTTTTCGATCGCAGCTTTGTTAGTGCATTTGAACTTGATTTTATATCGAAATTAGATTAGACTGTAAAATGTAACTTCCAAAACACAAAAAGACCACCACAGCAATAAATATTTTCTTACAACCAGCTCAACAGCATCAATACGTATTATAGAAGCGAGTGAATGAAAAGAAGTGTAAATTACACGCAAAATGTTAACGAATTAACGGACTTCATTAACTTCCGTAAATTAAAACTGAAAATAACGGATTAACGTTAACGGAGGTGTGAAGTTTGTTAACGGAATAGTGGTTAACGAACCTAACGTTTTGCATTAACTTGCCCACCTATGGGTTTCAGTAACTACTGTTTGTGACAAGTGTGGGCCTCAAAAGCCCTACCGTTAAATAATTTAGGGTTGAATGATATTTAATTGCACTCTTTGAGTTAGCCTGTTGTTTTTAACTTTAACCCTATATCTACTGGGTTATTTTCACATCCTTTTTGTACCGGAGGGGGGGGCAAATTTGCATCCCTATCTAAAAACTGTTTGGTAAGTGACAGAAGTAGAATTTTTTACTTGTTGAAGCTATTTTTTGTTTATTGTTTAAAATAAAATATTTCGTGGTTGTGACGTCACGAAAACGATCATGACGTCATCAAAACCAGTAACTCTTTATGACAGCATGCAAATTTTTCTAAATGTTGCTAAATATTATTTTCAGTTTGGACTTTTGTGATTTCAAAGATATCTCTGATAAAGTCACCGCAGATGATGACGTCACATGCATGATAATGTCACATGTACAATGACGTCACATGAATGACGACCTCATCTTTAGTATATTGCATTGGTTATTATTTGTGATATTTCGGAACTGAGATATAGTACCAATTACAAAATTTTAGAATAATGCAGTATTATTAGTTTCATTATATTATTCAACACCTGATGATAACGAATATTTTTATTATGCAAATGCAATTTATTTCGAGAAGCAGCAGAAAAAGCGATAGTTTTGAATTATTACGTCATCAATGACGTAATGATGATGCAATACATTTATCAGTAAATAAAATATTTAATTCCAGCCATAGATTAGCACCGATCATGAAGACGCAGTAGAATGAATAGAATAAGTGCGTTGATAAGCATGCATTGTGCTCAAAACTGTATCAAACTCCTAGGTGCCTCCAACAAAGGCAAAACTGACGTCACTTCAAGTTATCCAGCTGACCCCAAACTTTCTGAAAATGTGTGTTATTAAATTTGATTCAAAGTAAGGTGCATCAAAGCAAAATTTTGTTTTAGATTAGGAGCTATATTAAAATAACTAAGACGGGAGAGATTTACCTCCCCCCTTTTTAGTTTTTTAATATTTAAAATTTTTTAATATTCAAATTTTTTAATATTTTAAATAATTTTTAATATACTAATAGGGTTAAATATAAATTGGAAATAATATTCAAAATTTTTGAGATTTGGCACTCAACTATGCTGTAGATACAGTTCTACATCGATGACCTTATTTATTGACTTCCAAAGCCTAAGTTTCTTTCGTTGTTTAACGGCCAAGGTAATTGAGCATATAAAGATAAGATATACTCGCAATTAATTACAGCATTATTAAAATCATAAATTTTTGCAGAATACGGCTACGGAACCCTGTCAGTGACGATCATCAGCTTGATGGCTTTTCTTGGCATGCTGTTTTTTCCTGTCATCAATAGCCACAAATTCCGTCTCACCATGCAGTTCTTCATTGCTCTTGGCGTAGGAGCAATGTCAGGAGACGCAATATTTCACATTTTCCCAGATGTAAGATGTTTTTAGCTTGATCACAGCTATGTGAAGTAAAACCGTATTTTTAATATACAGTAAAATCGATAGTAGGACTTTCCAATAGATCTATAAGTTGATTTTAGTCCTACAAACTTTGTGTGTACAAAGCAAGCATTTGCCAATAGCTATACAGCAACACATGTACTCTTTTTGGAGTTCTGTTTGGAAGTCTTCCGTCAGGCTGGATTACCACATCGGGCAAACTGTTTGCTACCAATGGAAAATAAACGTAAAAGGTCTTCCCCAAGGTCACGATGATAAATTGCAGTACGGAAATCAAACCAGGAGTCAACAACGTTTCGATCACTAGGCCGAAACTCTATCAACTAAGCTATCGCTGCCTATATTTGTATGATTTCATACTGAAGACTGGGCAGACGAGCACTTCATTTTATTGTTGTTTTACGGTAGTTAATGGTAAATATTTCCTTTCCATCCAGAGTGTTTTCGTCAGTGAGATTGTTTGATTCACTTGTTTGATCATGAACATCGCTCCGCCATATTGTTCAAAATATCTTCCTCCACCAGTTCGATATTCGCATGCTGTCGTGAAGCTTGCGTTTTACGTGCATTAAACTTTGCACTCTCTTCCTAACTATTTACAGTTAATTTAAAATCTAGTCATTCATTCAAGATGTTGCTTTCTTATAGCCATGCCCAATTGCACATATCAGATAAAATTTTGAATCTCAATTTATTGCTATAAATAAAGCAAATCAATAAATCGAATTAAGCATGACACTGAGCATTTAATCTTTAAAAAGAAAATTGTGAAGAAGACCGAACGTAAAATAAATCGGGGTATCTAAAGTTAGGGCAATCGTATTAGATTAGATTGGCGTAAATCCATCCTTCTTGACCCTATCGTTCGAGAGATATTCTACTTACTTTGTGTAGGGGCCTTACAAATTATAATTTTTATAGGTAACCCTCCTGTTTCAACGTAGTAACCTAGCCCACAAAGGCATATATTAGCCTATAGGCAAAGGTGGGCGTTGCGCAAAATAGTTTGCAAGTGTCGCAAGTTGTGTAAATTGCGCAAGTTGCGCAAATGCGGAATTTGCGTTGCGCTATGCCTTTTTTTCAGCTCTTGCGCAATTTGCGTTGCGCTCTATGCCTTTTTTTTCAGCGCTTGCGCAAATTGCGTTTGCGAATCGGTAAATCTAATATTTGTTGCGCTTTAATTGTGAATTTTTTTCCAAGATGCGCAATCACAAAATAATTTTTAAATGTTGATCTGAATGTCCCCCTCAAAAAATATATAAATTTTGATTTTACAGATTTAAAGCATGATCACGAGATAATTGATACATGCTGATTGCTGATAGAAAGATTTTTTTCTTGTTTTATTTTCTTCTGCGTTATCTACTTTTAAACCGCTAAACGTGCTGTATTTAAAGTTTGAGCAATTGAATATATCAAGGAGGATTAGTGTGTGACAGAAATCAAGGGTGCCAGGTTGGGAGATCCTCCTCAATCGGGTCCTCCAAAATTTCGAACTTTTAAATCGTTAGAGCTAAATGAATCAGATTGTTTAAATGGGTAGATATCAAAAATAAACTAAACGTAACAAAAATTGGGGGTGCACAATGGGGGTTTGCCCCAAACGGGGCTCTCCAAAACTCAAACTTTTTAACCTTTTAAAATGGATACATGAAATGGTGGTCCACAAATTTTCAACATTCCTATTTGAAGCAACCTTTGCATCCTGCACCATCAGCTTCTTCCGAAAGGTGCTTCTCCAGTGCAGGCTTTACTGTGAGCGAATTAAGAATGCAACTAAGTGGTGAACATTTAGAAGCACTCAATGTCACGCACTGCAATAAAGCGCTGCTTTAATTAACCAAATCGTTTAACAAATTTTTTCTAAGCATCGGTGGTGGTTGACTGGTTGTTCACTTTTTCAGCAAATTAAGTTAATTTAAGCCAGATTAGGATTCGGTTTTAGCTATTCGGAATAATTCTGAAATAGCCTACTATTTTGAAATGCTCATCCCTAGTGGTAGAACTTGTGCTTTAGATAAACTATATGCTGTATACGCCTAAAAGACAAAGAGTAATGTATTAAAATTATATCACGGATCAAAATTAACTTTTTTGACAACTTGCCCGTCGGGCAAATGTTATCAAATGTCTACTTGCCCAAGAAAATTTCAACTTGCCCGAAAAAAAAGGTACTCTAAGTTTTGAGGTTAACTTGGAAAAAAGCACTGAATTTGCAAAATACGCGTAGTTTCGAGAATCAAGTTTTTGTGTGCGATTGTTAAGATAATGTGATGCAATAAGTAACTTTTTCCAATCATGCATTAGCAAAAATTGATTTTTTGATTGTAAATATTTCATTTAATATTTAGCGATCATAATTATTAATTACCGTTGTGGTTTGTTGCAAACGTATTTTTATTAGCGAATATTTTGGAAACTACATTAGCTAGAAAGCTAAAAGATCTTCAAAATAATCATAACAAAAAAATTGCAAAATTCTTGACGTTGTCTTCATGCAGCGCAGGGTAATACTTGTGGTATTTGAAATAGCTGTTAGCGTGGCAAGCGCCGGAAAACTTTTCGAGAAAAAAAACGGAACATTTTGTGCCAAACAGTACTAAACGCGTCCAAAAATCGAAAAATCTGCGTGCGATTAAGACGTGTTAATTGCGATTAATAACGTGTGTACAATTAGACAATGTATTAATCGTGATAGTTACAAAGTGCTTACTAAAATAATGCAAGAAACAGCTTTCTCTACGTACAAATTTTACTTTATTGCAACAAAACCGGGTAAATTGCATCTTTAAATAATCTTGTTTGAAGTTGTCTAATACGCTGTATTTTGTTAACTTGCCGTCGGGGAAGTTAAGCTGAAAACTAACTTGCCCAAAGCGATTTCAGCTTGTCTCGGGCAAGCGGGCAAGCGTTAATTTTGAATCCTGTATTTAGTTTAAGCTACCTCACTCAGGCGCGTAGCCAGGATTTGAAAAAGGGGGGCGTTTTTGAAAGAGTGAGACAACTGTAAGCGACCTTGACCCAAATTGTCATTGCTCTTGAATCAGATTCACACGGTTTATCCGAAATTGTGATGGATTTTTTGGCCGAAATCAGAAATTCAAACGGTTTTTCCGCCCAAAAACAGGTGACCTCCAAAAAAATAAATAAATAAATAAAAGGTCTTCACTGAAATGAAGACGGGTTTTTCGGCCGAAATCGGAAATTCAAATGGTTCTTCCGCCCAAAAACAGGTGACCTCCAAAAAAAAAAAAAAAGAAAAAAAAAGGGTCTTCACTGAAATTGAGACGGATTTTTTGGCCGAAATTGGAAATCCACATGGTTCTTCCGGCCGAATCACAGCAACTACTTCACAACTTCGCCACCCAAATACCTAAGGGGGGGGGGCTATTTTCATTTTTTCAGCAAAAATTGGCCTCAAAAGCACCAAAAACGTGCGATTTTGCATACTCTACAGGCCAATGGGGGGGTCGAGCCCCCCCGCCCCCCCTACCTACGCAACTGACCTCACTTAGTAAGTACAAAATGCTTTTTGTTTTTTGTACTGTAATTAGTAGCCGAAAACTTGGCCTCTACGATAGGAAAAAGATTAGATGAAAGGGTCGAAAGAGCAAACGACAAAATTACCAAAGATTGCTTTCCTGCCTACAAGAGAGATGCGTGGTTGCAAAAATTTAAAAGTTTCAACACTGCTATTCCAAGTTCGGCCGCCGTCGAGAGATTATTTGCTGTTGGTTCTGATATTTTGCGATCGAAACGATCGTCTATGACGAAAGAAAATTTTGAAAAGTTTGTTTTGCTGCTTGAGAATGAAAAGTGTTTAAAAAATGTCAATTTTTCTCCATGAATAACGCATTATTTCTGAATGTGAGTGAGAGGAGCTTTTTTTGTTTCAGTGTTTATTTGTTTTTATTGCTGTTTATTTTTATTATTTTTTTTTGTTTTAGTGTTTAACTGCTTTTTTTCAACAATAAAAATAATTCTTTTTTCGGTCTTAGATATGTGCTTTTAGTTATAAAAACTAAACGCAATGCAGTTGGTTTATTCCAGTGCAGCTTAGCTTAAGACGGTACAATGTTTGTACTTTCATATTTTATACTTAACACCATCGTCGGCAGCGCGCTTTTGAAACTTCGATTATGCAAAAATTTGTACTCAAAAACTTTTTTAAATAGCGAAATTTGTGTGCGCTTCTCAAGCAATCAATTCGTAGTTGCGCTGCACTATGTTCAATTTTTGATTGCGGAATTTGTGTTTACGCTTTAAAACGTTTAGAATTGTCGTTACAAAATTTGCAATTGCGCTTTGAGCTTTTAGGATTTTAGTTGCGAAATTCGCATTTGCGCTTTAAGCTTAAAAATTTTGGTTGCGGAGTTTGCGCTTGCGCTTTAAGCTAAAAAAATTTTGGTTGCAGAATTTGCGCTTGCGCTTTAACCCTAAAAAATTTTGGTTGCGGAATTTGCGCTTGCGCTTTACGATGTGTTTTTTAAACGCCCAGCTCTGCCTATAGGTTAAATGGCCTCTGTGGCTTAGTCTTATTGCGGTGTTGCCTTAGGATAGAACTACAATAGCGTCTCCGGGCCGCCAATAAAAATTTTTATTAGAGATGCCCCCACATCATGTTTGAAGTAGAACATCTCTGAAACGGCTGGGTCATGAAGGATGGAGTCAACGCCAATTTAATGTAAAACAATTGCTCTAACTTGTATGCACCCGATTGTTGTTGCCTTCAATTCTTTTTTAAAATAGTAATTGACACACCGCATTTAAATTATTAATCTAAAAAGAAAATATCTTTATAATAAATACTGGACTGTAGATTGTTGGACTTCATAATCATGCACCGGGAGAAGTGCACGATCACGACCACGCCGAGGTTCCAGACTATCTTTGGAAGTTAGTGGTGGTAGTGGCTGCAATCTGGGGACTGTTTATTTTTGAAAATGGTTTGAAATTGCTTTCATTTGGCAAACAAACCGATCATGTAAGTGATTTGACTTTTTATATTTGTTACGCTTCTGATTGTTAGTATTATCTTTACCGTAAAAGGCAGCAGTGCTGGCAAATCTGTTGTCTTTAGAAATAAAGTCCACTTACACATTGCGTAGACATATAGCTTTTGAAAATTTTTTGTAGAATCGTATTGCAGTGTTTAAATAATTTACGTTGCATTTTGACATGCTTTTTAGAAAAACATAATAACTATAGTAAGCAGTCTGTGATTGATATCAGGGCAGTAGCGTAGCCAGGGGGGGGGGCTGTAGCTCCTCCCATTGGCATGTCGACCAAAATGCAGAATGAGAAAAATACCACGATTTTAGCACTTTTGAGACCGTTTTATGCACTGGAGTGGACTAAAACGTAATTTAAAATATTTTTTGAAACATATACTCAGGGGGTGGCTAATTTACCAAAATAAAACTAACAAATAAGTGAAAGCTTTGAAAAATGGTCAAAAATAAGCAATCAACTTTGATCGCTAGTGTAAAAATGCTAAACATAGGTGTCATCAACAAATATACTATATACTAAGAAATAGTGGGGGGGAGGGGGCTATTCAGTATTAGTTAATTACCAATCATTTCTCTCAAATCTCTTTTCATTAGCCTCCCCCCCAATTATTTTTCTCTATAAACTGAACACGAAATAAATTACTCCGTGTGAGTTTGAACGAACTATTCTATTTTATAATTTACCAGCATCTAAATAAGAGAACTAAAATTTTATCATTAGCCACTTTCCAAATAGCCCATTTATGAAACCAGTTTAATCTTGTTTGCACTGCCGATTTCTATGCCACGTTTTAAATGCATTATTTTTTTGTCAAAATAGCCAAAAAAAAGGAAAATTTTTGAGCTCTGGGGGCGGAACCCCCAAACCCCCAAAACAGCTCCCCCATTGCAAATTTCTGGCTACGCGCCTGTATCAGGGTTTCAACAAGTGCTTGATAACGAAGTGTTAGAGGAAATTTCACAATAGATTACTACAGTATTAAAACATTTTGAATAAGATTTACCGCTCATGATCCTATTTTTGGAGGAAACAACCTGTTTTTTTTTGGTTTTTGTTTTTATTCTGTGGTAACCTACTGTAATAACATGTAAGGTATAGACAGTATACACAATACACAATTTTATTGGCAAAAGCACAACTACAATAAACAAACCTAAGACGTACTGAGTCAAGATCGGACGACCGTGACGTGCATGTTTTAAAATTTACTAAGTTTATAACTTCAAGCTAAATTCATAATTCGTTTTTGTGGGAATATAACCCTATTTGTCACGCAAAGAAGATACTGAGCATTATGTGCAGTAAACAGGTGTTTTGACGTCGATAATCATCTCATATTAATCGTCAACATTACAGAATAATCCATAAAACAAAACTTAGTTAGTTTCCAAGCAAGTCATAGTAATAAGCTTTAACCCTGAAGTGAACTCTTGTAAACAAAAGCAGCCATACAAGTTGTCTTCGTATGTGTTTGTACTTGGAACTTCATAGGAAAAAAAGCAGAACAGAAATAATACTCGAAATAACGTGAAACAGCTATTCTCCGTAACTTTAGCTCAGTGCATCGATATCAATAAATGAAGAATTTTGAACTCGAGTTGGTCGAGCGGTAACGCATTCCTCTCTGGAGCGGGAGGTCTGATGTTCAAATCTCGGGCCGGTCAAATCGGACACAGTGTTGCCAGCGTCTCGCCATTGCTGCAGCATTTCTTGGTGTTGCCCGGGCGAAATGACGCGATGGGCCCCGCCAACTCGTTACACTTTTTGGCGTATTACAGCGAGTATAATCAAAGATTTGATTTGAAAGCTTTTGTACTTAAACGGATATTTTCGATCGAATCAAACTAGAAACTGTATCAATATTCTCTAGATATGAACATTAGTATTTACAGTTTCCCCGTTTGATGTTCAGCATAAAAAATAGTTGTATGAAACCTCCATCATGTGCGATAAACAGTAGGTAGCTCAACTAGAAGACCGCAAAGGTCCCTAAGCTGTCTCCTGGCCGCGGCAACTTGGCGAATGAAGATGTAGTTACGAATTTGGCTGCTATTCCAATACCAGCGCTACGTTGCGAAAATGCCATTGTAAAATCTTGTTTAAACAATTTCAGAAAAATTAAACGTTGCTTGCTTTGAAAAAAAACATAAACAACCCAGATCAAAAATTTCATCGCTGGCTGATTGATAATTATGGAATGAATGATAAATATTTAAGTAAAATTGATTTGATGTTGTTTTACAGTTGGATAGCCATTCGTACAGTTCAGATTCTGGTGAGATTTTCACTAATATCGATGCTGTGATTCAAAAAGAGGATCAAAATCATAAAAGCGATAAAAAGACATCACTGAACATTCCGGCTACCACAGACGATGAACAATCTGACATATCTAGTCAAAGAAATGTAAGCGTTATAAGTACACAAACTTGTCATAATTCAAATTTCCGTTGACAATCCAATGTGCGCCTTAGACTCAGGTTCATATTATGTCTGAATGAGGTTATACTCTCTTTCCATGATTTAATTTAGGGTTTATAAGTTTCCTTTTATTTAGTGCGCCTTGTATGTATTCCGAAGCGCCTTATGTAAAAAAATTAAAGCAATAAAAGCGGTTTATTGATGCTGCGCATTATACCAGGGATGTACTTAAAAGGGATAGCCGACTAGCAGTGTTAATTTTTCTCATCACGCATGACTAATGTTCAGATTTTTGGTCAAATTTCTGATCAAAATGCATTGTTTTTTATGAAGCGAGGTGGGGTACGTTGGATTATTTTTGGTGTATTTTTGCTGGTGGATAGTCTAGGACTCTAAATAACTCGAAAATGGTTTGTTATTGATATGATGTATCTGAAAATGCGTTAAGCGGAATGTTAGAGTGAGAATGATAGCATTGACGAATAAGTTAACCTATCATCTTGCAATAGCTTAGTATGGGTTATGAATGGTAGCAGCTGAAAACGTTAAAACACTGTCAAAAAAAGGAAAGGGTCATATTATTTTAATCCTTCCTACCTAATTATAATTCGTTAATTGCAACAAAATTGAAAGGGAACAACATTTAATAGCTACTTTACGAAAGCAATCGAACAAACATCAAAATTCACAGAAAACATTACTAAATGGAAACAAAAAAACAAACTATAAGCTGCATGCTCATGACAGCTGTTTCGCCTAATTTTAAGGCTCAGCAATTGAGCTAGCAAGGCCGAAATTACAAACATTTCAAGATAAAACTTACGAAGAAAAAAAAAAAACTATACCAAGAGAATAAGTAAGTATGTTTGGAGATAAAATTCTGTCGCAAGTCAATCTTTACCCAACAAATTATACTAAACCAATTGAAATCTTTACCAAAGAAACTACAGTAGGTTCCAGGCTATTGATCTAACTGAAATCTTTAGCGAATCAAACTGCGCTGCAGAGTACAAATTTAACTGCTATCTTTACCGAATACACAAGGCTGCAGGCTGCTAACTAAACCAACTGAAATGTTGACAATCTGAAACTAGGCTACGGGCTATAGCCTTTGCAAAACTAAAACTAGGTTGCATATACTAAAGTAACTAAAGCAGCAGAACTAATACCTACATGAACTAAAGCTACTAAATAATAATAACCAACACCTAATAACGCCAAATCTTACATATTGTTTATGAACTAGGGCAGTGAATTAAAACTAAAACCATAAACTCGCCAACCCAACCTCAAAATAAATGATACACGCAATCACACGTACTCATCCTAATTCAAAGCAGAGAAAAGACTGGTGTAATAGAAGTATAACATTTAATACAGCAGCAATAAGGGTGCAGTGACGCAACAATGCATTCAAAAACAAGGGCATCATATTTAAGTGAAAACCAATAAGAAAATGGCTTATACCATAGGCATAGCCAGGGGGGCCAGGAGCGGGCCAGGGGGCCCGGCCCCCCCCCAATTAAAATACCACAAATGATAAAAAAATTATGACAACATAGCCTAGCGATGTTTAGTTGCAGTTTTTTTTCAGTGATTACGCTCATAACAGTAATTAACAAAAATATTAATGAAAACGAAGTAGCCCCGGGGCCCCTAACTGTCAACCAGGGGTCCCCAGGGCCCAAGCTAACAACCAGGGGGCCCCGAGGCCCCTAATTAATGACCAGGGGGTCTGGGACCCTAACTGATGACCAGAAACCCCCAAAGCTCCTAACTAACAACCAGGGGGCCCCAGGGCTCCTAACCGACAACCAGGGGGTCCTGGGCCAGGGGCCCCTTAGTTCAAATTTTTAATAATTTATATGCAAAACCTGTGAGAAATCTTAAAGTTTTGTCCTAAAAGTTGCAACCCCAGGCCCACGTTTAACGTTATTATGAACTTAATGCTATAACGCAGGCGGTAATGCAACCCCCCCTATTGAAATACTACCAATGATAAATATAATGAGAGCATAGCCAGTATGTTGTCCTTGTCTGGAATTGCAGTTTCTTTGATGTAGGATTTAAGCGTACAAAAGTGAGTAATAATAATGACGACCACGTGTACACGTCACAATAATGTCATGCAATTCTTGGAGGTTTCAAAAAACTGTCAAGTGACTTGACTAGAGTCCTCCACTTTTTGGAAAAAAGGTTATTTTAATTTTGCTTAAAATGTTTCTTATGAAAGAACTTATGGGCGCGATCTGATCTCAAAATCATTGGCGTAGTAAGGGGGGTGGCCCAGGGCGTCCAGGTCCCCTCAATTGAAATGCCACCAATGACAAAAATTTGACAAAAAAGATTTCTTTCTTCATTTTCAGTTTTTTTTAGCATCGTTGCGTACAACGAAAATTAACAACAAATAATACTGACAACCAGGGGGGCCCGGCGCACCCCCTTACTGTAGTTCAATTTTTCCTACCAATTTAAACGTATAACCAGGGTGAAATCAAGAGTTTTTGCCGTACAAGTTGCTACCTCAGACCCTCATCTAAACTTTTTATGAACGTAATGCAATAACCACCACCGTATTTGCCATATGGCACAGTTCCAGGGACCCGCGCTCAGATTGCAGCACTTTTCTTGGTCTTTACTTATATTTGGCAGGAAGATGTTGCAAAAATCTCCTAAGTACCAGGGGCCCCGCGCAATGTAAATCCGGCCCAGGAATAATATGTTTAGTAAGCGTAACCATCTAATGTACCAGTTTTCAATAACGATTCACCTCCACTTTGCCAGTTTTTACGCACAAAATACTTTAAAAAAAACTAGGGAAATTACTCATTGAACAAATTATTGAATTTCGATTGAGGGACCTGGGCCCCTTAGCCGTACATTCACTTCTATAACTGGTTAATTTCATGACAAAACAAAAATCTCTTAAGGAAAATCTTCGAGTGGATTATTATGTACTGCTAAAGTATTGCAGGAGGCAAGGTGCCTTACTTGCCCCTACATAGACCAAATCACTTACAATTAAAATTTTACACCATAATGCAAGATTTTAAAGGTGTTTTGGACTTTAATTGCACGAAAAAAGAGAATTGAACAATTAACCTTTTTTGATTGGATTCGAAATGTTAAAAATCTAGTTCTTTCAAATGGCTGTAAACACTTGCGAAATGTGATCCAATGGGATTAAAATAGCTTTTTTTTCCTAAAACTTACAATAATTGCCCAGCAGCTGGCATATATTCGCCCCACAAAAAATCTTTTTATGAAAATTTCTGATGAAGTCATTGCATGGGATTTGTGGTTTGGGCCTCCCCCCCAATCAAAAATCCCAATTAATATACTCATTACACGTAAATTTAGCGAAGCATCATAACTCACAAAAAAACTAAAAGAAAAGCAACGAGGCAATAAAAAGGTCAGTTTATCCTTTTATTTAGTGAAAGTATAATGAAAGGATAAACTGATTTATTCATTGTCTGGTAGGCTAGTTTATGGTTTTAGTTTTAATTCACTGCCCTAGTTCATAAACAATATGTAAGATTTGGCGTTATTAGGTGTTGGTTATTATTATCTAGTAGCTTTAGTTCATGTAGGTATTAGTTCTGCTGCTTTAGTTACTTTAGTATATGCAACCTAGTTTTAGTTTTGCAAAGGCTATAGCCCGTAGCCTAGTTTCAGATTGTCAACATTTCAGTTGGTTTAGTTAGCAGCCTGCAGCCTTGTGTATTCGGTAAAGATAGCAGTTAAATTTGTACTCTGTAGTGCAGTTTGATTCGCTAAAGATTTCAGTTAGATCAATAGCCTGGAACCTACTGTAGTTTCTTTGGTAAAGATTTCAGTCAGTTTGGTATCCTGAAACCTAGAGTTTCATTCGGTAACGATCTCAGTCAGCAAGAATCAATTGGTTTAGTATAATTTGTTGGGTAAAGATTAACTTGCGACAGAATTTTATCTCCAAACATACTTACTTATTCTCTTGGTATAGTTTTTTTTTTTTCTTCGTAAGTTTTATCTTGAAAT
Organism: Trididemnum nubilum; assembly: GCA_963965965.1. NCBI lineage: Eukaryota > Metazoa > Chordata > Ascidiacea > Aplousobranchia > Didemnidae > Trididemnum > Trididemnum nubilum. Next base: position 17,819,441 of record OZ014481.1, read on the forward strand.
GTTTGTAATTTCGGCCTTGCTAGCTCATTTGCTGAGCCTTAAAATTAGGCGAAACAGCTGTCATGAGCATGCAGCTTATAGTTTGTTTTTTTGTTTCCATTTAGTAATGTTTTCTGTGAATTTTGATGTTTGTTCGATTGCTTTCGTAAAGTAGCTATTAAATGTTGTTCCCTTTCAATTTTGTTGTAATACGTGATTGCTGCATCCCACTCAGTTTGAATGGATTTCCTAATGCTTCAACTTTGTTGTCCTTCTGTTTTGAATTCGTTAATTGTCAAAAATGTACTGCTTTCAGTTTTTGCACAAGCGTATGTTTCTTTGGATATTATTGTGAATTGAAAGATTACTGAAATACTGTGTTTGAGGATAATACTTAAGCAACATTTGAGCTCGCTTATATCTTCCATGTTACATATCGATAATTTTGAGTTCAATTGATATGTAAAAGTTTCAAAAAACATTTACTGAATATTCAATTGTTAAGCTAGTTTGTGTTTGATATCTGCTGTGCAATTATTAAATCAAGTTATAAAGCCCATTGCATAAGCATAACACGTTTGTAGAACATACAGGTTATCCATAAGCAAATGCACGAGTATTGGAAAGGTTTGATCGCATTACGATGCTTTTTACTAACAAACTCATGAATTTAAAGATGGTAAAAAAAAATCACCACGTATTTTTTTAGATCGATACGATGAAGAGCGTCTCAACAGAGTTGAAGAAAACTTATTTTTGGGGTAAGAATGGTTGAGCATAAGGATAAGACGATTGCAAAATACGGGCGTTGTCATGTTGAAGGTTTAAACGTATATTTACTGCATTTCATTGATTGCTAAAATATAAACAAGTCGGGCAGTTCAAGCTAAAACTGTTCAAAGCCAAGCAACAGAGCATTCTGGAGAAAAAGTTTGCAAATTGAAATCTGGAAGCAAAACCAATCTCTTAATATTACTAATAAAGAAGATTCAATTTTTAAAGTGCCTTCTGTAACATTTGTAATTGTTTTGCATCTACAATCGAAATACGCGTTGAAATGAACAACGAAAACAATGCAAACACGTTAGCTGTTTAGTCATCAAAATCATCATCATCATCATCATCATTATTTTGCTCCAGGAATGTGCTTCCTTCTATTTTTGGAGCCCAGCAGAGGTTCCCCCCATGCATGGGTCAGCTGGTTTTTGCAGCCTAGACGCCATCTTTCACGATCTTGAGCATCCAACCTTTGCAAACCTCTGGCAGTCATGTCACATTCTAATGCTTCTTTCCACCTCTTTTTCGGTCTTCCTTTTTTTGTCCCATCAACTTCTAAGAATAGTGCCTTTACTGGACCCCTTTCTTCATTCATTCTCTCCACATGTCCCAACCATCGCAACTTTTTCTCTCTCAGAAACTCTTCCAATCTCACTACACCCGTCATTTCACGAATCTTCTCATTGTTCATTTTATCTTTGAAGGTTTTCCCACATATCATTCGCAACATTCTCATTTCTGTGGTCTTCAGCCTCCTTTCATCTTCCATTTTCAATGCCCAACATTCAGCTCCATACGTTAGAGCATTTCTCACGTAGCTTTTGTATAAGGTGCATCTAACCTTCAATGATATGCTTCTTCCACGTATAACATTCAAAACCTCTTTAAATTTTTTCCATGCCGATCTAATTCTTGATATTACAGCCTCCTGAGCACCTCCTTCCGTACTGATTACATCACCAAGTAAAGAAAACCTATCCACCACTTCTATGTTGTCTCCATCCAAACTTATCATATTATCTTCATCTTCAAATACCACACCAGGGATGCATTTTTTGCAAGTAAAATTTTTTTCTCTGGTTAAACTTCCATGAATTCCAGAACACCTCTTGTGCACCCAGTGCTGACATTTTGTACACTGCACGGAGTTCCTTCCCACTCCTTTGCCACATACAGAGCACGGATACTTTAGCATTTGCATTCGTACAAAATTTCTTCTTGTATAGAAAGCCTTTGTCTTGTTTACGTTTATTTTCTTTTCTTTCTCTTGTAATGCTTTCTTCCATCGAGTGTATCGAGATTCTACCTCTTCCCAGTTATCACCGACTTACACAATATCATCCGCATACAGCATTTCCTTTACAACCCCTTCTCTGATGTCTTTAGTCACTTCATCCATCACCAACGCAAACAGAAGAGGACTTAGTATCGATCCTTGCTGGACTTCAACTTTTACATCGCATACTTTCACTTTTGAAAAGCAACTTTATTACAACAAAACTTATGAATCTACAAGGTCCTACATTTAACCTACCTCGAGACCTGGCAGATCTGTTTTTTGAAAATCACGCAAATCGCGAGCTTAAAAGCGTACCAACTTAAAAAATATGCTCTGTTGGCTAATTTTTTTCAATGGCAATTTCGCTCTTGTAAGGTGGTACGCTGGGCTTGCGAAATTTTTCTTTGAAACAAACTAAGGTTATGCTCGTAAGATGACGATTTCACGCTCAGTGTAGACATGCCCCAAAACGTGAAATCAGATACAAAGGTTCGTAATACAAGCTGGAGAATACACAGAGGTGGGCACAAATAACATTACATCAAAAGCGCAGCGCAACAAAGCGCAATGATCTTTTCAACCAGTAAAGGCCTAGCGCAAAATGCGCTAACTAATGTTTCAAATTTCTGAAGCGCAGCGCAACTTCTGCAATGAACTTTTTGATTCAGTTGAAGCGCAACGCAATTTCGCAATTGCGGAACGGTATTTTTATGCCAAGTCAAAGCGCAACCTAACTTCCGCAATTGAATTCCACAACACAATGCAAATTCTGCATTTTTTGCAATTTTAGACTGAAAAAAAGTAAATAACTTGCTGAAGAAGGCCGACATTTATCAATATTACGATCGAAATGGAGCAAAATTAAGTTCAATGTACAGAATTGCGCTATTAACCGAAAAAAGTTTTGAAAGTGCAGCGCAATTAAAGCGCAACATATTTTAAAGACTTTAGTCCGCAACGCAACTTCCACAATGTTTTAAAATAAAAAATTAAAGTGCAACGCAACTTCCGCAATCGTGGAGGTTGCGGAAGTTGCGCTTCTCATTGCGCTTTGCCCATCTCTGGAAAATAGCATGTAGGTTCTTTAACCGAGGCGGTCGACCGCTTTGAAACACCTCTTCTTGACCCGGAAGCTACAATGACGAACACGCCAGTACATTGGAGCTGTGTACACGGTATATTTTCCCTTACGCTGGTTGAAAGCGAAGGAGTGCAGTTGCTAGCGTATTGGGAGGGGAATAAACGCAGTGTCACACTCCTGCATAGCCACAAGTGAAACGTGAATTCAAATTACAAAGGTTCTCATAGCAAGCCGAAAAGTTGCTTGTAGGTGGTTTAACCAGGGAGATCGACCGCGTTGGGACGCGTTTTTGTTTGTTTCTTTTACTTGAATGTTACAATTACTTTCACTTTGAAACAATAACAAGTGAATGTAGGTCATATCGAAGATTGACGATTGCACCTCATTATCAGTTCTAACTTTACTCTAATCCATTTTTTTATTTATAGAGCATATCAAAACAAAAATAGCTGGCCATACGCATAATTTGTTAGACGACGAATTTTCAATTTTTGACTGTACGTAGATCGAATACGCTCGACCCATTTGTTTATAATCACTAAACTACAACTATGGAAGTCCATTTTTTGTTTTTTCAGATTATAGCTGTTTGAATCAGATCTGTTATTTGTTGAATAAAACTCAAACAATTGCAAAGTGAATGCAATACGATGATTGTAAACTAAATTTTCGCAACATAGCAATAACCTTTTCAAGTACAATTAACATAAACACGCAACATACATCGTTTGTATTTTGCAGCATCGTGATGAGTAATAATCTTGCTTTATTCTCTTACATTCAAAACGAGACCATACTACGTCTACTTAATTACATTACAATCATTATCGGGTAAAAGTGTGAGCATAGAAATTAGCAGTGCAAAAAACATGAATACTTGGTTGCATAAATGGGCTAAGAAGAAAGGATATTTTTGAAAAATTAGCCCACCTCCCCCAAAATTTAATATTGATATGCTTTAACCATTTTTATAAATACCACATCTTTGCGATTTTATCATAAAAGTTAAAAAAAAACTCATATAAATTCCTGGCCCGCGAAATTTAGATACCAAAATCTTCAATTATTTGCTTTAATATAAAGGTAGTGCATCTGCTGCTCACTAGTTCTACAAGTCATGGAAAACTTAGTTTTCAAAATTTTGCTATTGTTTAGCTAAGGTTATTCAACTGTTCATGCCAATGTTGAAAAGCAGCAACACTGAAACGACTCATGTTGCTTTGTCTCAACGCTAGTGAATCACAAACCTTTGTGGTTCCTTGTTGTGTCAATTTTTGATTGGTTACTATAATTGAAGTGATATTGGCTATAAGGACATTTACTGCAATAGTGACTAGTTATTGAGGCCAAAATTTAGCTGTTTTATGAACAATACAATCGTGCTGCTCCTCTGTCCTCTTTGTAGGACCTTACTGTACTTGAAAATCGAAAATACAAAATAGTCACCATTTTCAGTTACTAAAAACAAAAACGTACTAAAATCTGCGATGATTATTTGTTTTGATAGTTGGTTTTAGTGCCGGTATGGAACTACACAAGCCGTCATTTTTGTTTTTCGAATATTACAGGAATCACTGCAACTGGGATTATGATGTTTCTTGGAGACCTTCTTTGCAATTTTGGAGATGGCATTGCAATTGGAGCGGCATTCAGTTATTCATGGCCACAAGGCGTAGGAACGTCTTTGGCAATCTTGTTTCACGAACTTCCACGTGAATTTGGTAATTTTGTATTCAAATTGAAAAAAAAAACTGTGAATACGGCTAAATAACATCACACGGTATCTCAAATCAAAACAATTTGGCTAGCTGATTACAAGCTGGGTCAACATAAATTTTCATATCTGAAAATGAATATAATCTTGATTATTGAAAATAATCTTTCAAAAACTCAAGCCTACCGGTAGTTAAATTGACTTTAACGAAGTTGCTTATCTATATTATGAGTGTACAAATGACGTTGATAGGAGTTTCAAAACGGTAAGCTCCTTTATTACAGAACCTGAACTAAAACTACACTCCTTTTGTAAAACTTTTAGGAACTTGAGTTAAATGCAAAACTACCAGCGAAACTTTTGCCACCTCCTTCACGTTGCCAGAAACTAAAGCGATTTTGAAAGACTTCATGACGTCACTGATCAGTATTAGCGTTTTGTAAAAGTCAGTTTTTGCTGTCAATCACGTTTCTTTGAACTTTGTTGAACCAATTGTTGTTTCAATTTCTGTTTAGGAGCCGGTCTATACTGTGCACAAAATCACGAGCGTACAAGCGTAACGTTAGTTTGTTTTAACCAACAGGCAGCTTGTACGCTGGTAAAGCGATACGCTGACGTACCGAATTTTTGTTTAAAATAGACTGAAAATACGCTCGTACGCTCCCGATTTACGCGCAGTGTAGACCGGGACTAAGTGTTAGGTTGACGATTGTTACGTCGTAGTGTTGCCGACATTCTGAACCGATTCATTTCTTGTGTGCGCAAGATATCCTCAGGTTTTGAGCAATATGCTGGTAGAAGGTCATAATCGCATCAGCGTCGCAGCACAGCGTTACACATTTTTGGTACGAATATAAACTTACATTTCACACTTTCAACGCAACAATCGCACTGTATTAGTCTCAAATTGACGCTTGTTAATTCGATTTGATGTGTTTAGGTGATTTTACGATTTATATGAAGTACGGCCTCACAAAATATAGAGCACTGATGTTGAATTTCGCTGCAGCTTGCTTCTGTTACATTGGCCTGTATGTTGCATTGCTGTTTTCTGAAGATCCAGGAGTCCGAGTCTGGTTTCTTTCCTTCGTTGCTGGAATGTTTATCTACTTGCCGTTTGCGATTGTGGTAAGTTTGCTTTGGAGCAAGTTTGCATTTTTGATCAAAATTCTGATTAACAACAAGGTTAATGTTGCAATCTAAATGCTTCAAAAAATCAAGCTCAAAAATAATGGTTATATGGTATATTGATGATCTTGAATGAAGTCGTTCGTTGAGTGGAAATAGATTTACGACAAATGTCTTCTTGTGGATTTAAGACGTTTAAGAAAGGGTGTTTATAACGGTTAAATCTGCAAAATCTCAAAAAAAATTGTCTATATTTGCGTTTTCTTGTATGGTTGATTCGATATGAAATTATGCAAATGTTTCTAATTCGTAAAATAGGTTTTAAAATATTTCTTTTCCTGCCGGACTTCTGTTTTCAATTCTCTACGCTTAAACATTTTGGAAAAACGCCGCAACTGAATCTATGCTACATTTGATACATCACAAACTTTTTAGGATCAAAATGAGTAAAGATCCTACTCGCAGTCTATTTATCTTATTACCTAATATATTAACAAAAAATTTATATTTTTTAGTTGCACGAGTTAGTTAAAGAAAAGACTCCTCACCCCAAGCTACAGTTTGCGCTTCAGAATCTGGGTCTTGTTTTGGGTTGGACAATTCTTTTGTTGATTGCTATTTTTGAAGAGCAATTGATCAACAGTATTGGGTAGTGTGTATATATGTCTTCAAGCAAAAAGTTCAATATTTTTAACTGATGACTTCATGCATGAACACCTTCACTTTTTTCATTAATCGCTTTCACATTTCATACGTATTCATGTAATTTCTCTGAGCTGATTTCTCTTCATTATAAACAAATTACGTAGTGACGCCAATTTTTGATTTTAGTTTATTCTTTTGAATTACAAAGTTTACCTATTTTTGATTGCTTTTAGCCGAGTGAGGGCACCAACCAAGCGACAAATGATGCAGGCCTATCATAGTTTTATTGCCGAAAAAGAGGACAGGTTTCACCATCAAGTAAAATGCTATTAGGACAAGATAAGATTATCTCACTAGGCTATATTCTGCGAACGTTACAGCAAAAAATAGAGCTAAAGCAAGACAAACCGCACTTGTTCGTCAGATTCAGCCCATAAATGTTTTGCAGTTTCATCACAGTCACTAATTGATTCCATTATGTTTTTCGATAAGGAACGATCAGCTTTAACGTGATCATAAAATTGCTTACACGAAATATGGTTGGGATTGTCACAACTTCTAAAATGCTGGAAGTGAACTCATTAGGAGGCTGTTTATTTATTATTATTATTTTTTTTGCAGCATTAAGGCTGCATCATAGAAAATATGTGTTCTACATGTGCATTATGTAACATGATGCAGAGGAATTGGGCGATTTTTAACGATTCAGCATCGGCTATAAAACTCTACAGCAGACGCACAAAAAGGATTTTGCTAAGTAGGGGGCTTGGACCCAATGTCTAGAATTTCTTTGTTTAAAAAATGCCTTTATTAAGTGGCGTACTGAGCAAATGATGCAACCAAGCGCATCATAAGTGGGAGTCTGGGGCTCGAAGCTCCCACCTGTTTTTCGATTTTTGTGATTTTTGGTAAAAACAGCCATTTTAAACATTTCGCATGTTTTTAGATTGATTTGAAAGAATAAATGGTTAAAATTAAACTTACACGTGAAGTCCAAAATAGGTTTAAGCGCTTATGTTTTGGGTTAAATTTTCTGGGTGATTTGGCTAGGGGGGCTGAAGCCCCTTTACCCCGCCTGGTTGCGCCACTGCTCTACGGTTCTGCAATTTTGGAAATATTCTGCCCATTCTTGCCCAATAAATAATGAACTTTGTTTTGCAAACACTCCCTTAATTTACAAACCTGTTATACGCTCTACACCACAGTCATTGATAAAATAATACTCTTTCAATTCGTTTACGTCTGACTAGCAAAAGTTACTCGTGAAAATTTATGTCAAATAGTACGTTTGTGATGTAATGTAACAACAGAATGAGAAATTACTAATGGGTGCTCAGATTTAAAGATTTCGCAATAGAGACGTATATAAAACATAAAAATCCAAACGGTAAAAAAGGACATTTGACTACTTTTGAGTGTTCTCGGAGGACCATTCAGTTTTTTGAAAATAAAGGACAAATTCTCTTAAAAGAGGACGTGTTGTAGCTTGAAATGATAGAAAGTAGTTTTTGACCATTAACCAGTTTCTCATTTCAATCGTTGCCACCAGGAACATAAATTAAATCAAGTTTATCAGCGCAAGTGGTTGGGCAGAGACTTTTTTGCCAACGTTTCGATAGGCTATGTTCATGGCATGTAATACCTATGTTCGTCAGGGCTAAAATGCAAGGTTAAAAACAAGCGTACGATAGATGAGAAAATCACCGGCCTAACTGAATCATACGTTAACGCACGTATGATTTATTTTATCACGTGATTTTCTCATCTATCGTACGTTTGTCTTTAAAGTTTTCTGCCCCACCGGTTGAGCTAATAAACTTGAGTTAGCTTTAACAAGTTTTTTTCGGTATCTAATAATTCTGCCAAAGGTGGATATCCGTTTTTCGTCCTCTTTTGTACATTTTTCTTCTCCAAGAAAAAGCATGTGCTTTTTCATGGAAAAGAAAAGCTTCGTGCGAATTTTCATATGTCCATATACCCGGCGAGTTGTAAATCGGCATAGTGTGGCATATTGGGGTTAAGGTTAAAGATCAAGTGCTGAGGTAAATTTACTACTTTAGTTTTAATTTCTCCGTCAAAAAACGTTATTCAGCAACAACTTTTAGAGCTTTATTGTTATGAAAAAGTCGTTTTGCATGGAAAAAAACTCACAATTGAGATTTAGCTCTATTGTGTGATGATGTCATGTTTGATCAAAAGCCGCGCCGTGATGTTATCGCAGAAAGCACGTGGGGTTTCGGTCAACTTTTGCTTTTTCGAATACTGTTAAATATTTGCCTTTTAGCTGTTAACTATATTACAAATGTGAGGCTAGAAATCTTGTTACCTTGTGTGGTACCGGTGAAGAAATTGTAAACTTGTAGAAGCCATAACGAATAAAACTATTCGAGAAAAGTTAACGTAAATGATAATTGTAATCTAAACAGCACATAAAAGCGTTAACTTGTAATTATTTTAAATTACTGAATAATGTATAGTAAAAGCAGGAAAATGTCAATTTCTCAATGTACATGCAGTGCGTAAGAGAAGTTTACACTATTTGCGATATTACTGTGCACTGCATCTAGGTCATTTGCTGCAACGCTAATTTCAGATTGCTACCGAAATTAAACTTATTTCGCTTAGCAGTTTTTGGACATCGAGTTTTTAGTTTTATTTGTTACTTTGATAGACTTGCGTCCACATTCCTAGTGAAAAAAAACACACAAAAACATACAAATTTGAGGAATACGTAGTCTGCCATAGCTTAAAGTTATAGCGGTAGCAGAGAAATTGAAAAAGTTGATATCTTCAACCTCGTTTTACCATATCAATATAAACCTCCGCCAATGACAACAACAGAGATTTTCTCTGAAAGCGAAGCAAGCAGCGTGGATCCACATAAGCAGAGATGGGCACGCGCTACTTCAAAAGTAGCGCCGCTCCCGCTACTTGCCCTAAAAAGTAGCGTTTCTACAGCTACTCGTCGTCAAAAGTAGCGCGCTACGGTTACTTTACCTCGAAAGTAGCGGCGCTACCCGCTACTTTGAACAAAGAATAAATTTTTTTTGTGCAGTGACTTATGTGTAACTGAGTATATACTGAGATAATTAAGATAAATTAGATTATCTTTGACTGTTTTGTGAATAGCGTAGCTCAAGAACTATACATTTTTTGAAACCAGTATATTTTGGGTCGGGGCTGACTGTGATTAAATTTTCACGTTACAGTATTTTTAACCTCATTTGCTCTTAACTATAATTGGAGTGTAAAGTGACATAAATTTTATTAAGTATGAAGTGGCATATCTATTTTTGCGTAGTTAAAAGTTACTTTTGCTTTAAATTAGATCATTATTAATCCTACATTGTTAGACAAATCATTGAAATTAACCATGGCAATATAAAAAAGATCAAAAGAACTCCATTGATTACCTACAAATGCACTAAATCAGACAGTCCTCTTTAAAATTTTTTTCTGCGAAAGCTAGCTTTGGTCCAAATTTGTTTTTAAATTTTGAGCAACACTGAGTTTTGTGTTCTTATGAAATTAATATTTTTTTTTGCAAAAAAACAACAATATAATAAATTATTAAAGACGTTTTTGTTATAAAAAAGAGAGCACTTATATTATTTAAATTGCTCAAATTAAAGCAATGCTTCGTATTTTGCATTAGTTAATTTATTTGTTGTTGAAACAAACGCAAACACTTAACTGACCCTGAGCATTGCTATGCAAACAAAAAACAGCATAAAATTGTTTGACAGCAACTACAAATCACAACCACAGAACTCCGCAAAGAGTTTTTCAAAGTTTATTTTTTTGTTTTTTTTGTTGTTGTTGTTGTTTTATTTTGATCTTTAGCTAAAATAGACCTTTATTATGTTTTTGGTCTTTAACTAAAATTGACCGAAAAAGCTACCGCATTTCGATGAAGACCTTTTTTAGTCTTCACCTAAAATTAACAAAAAAAAGTTACTGCATTTCGTTGTTTTCAAACCGCACCCCCAAAAAAGACTTTTTTCTGTCCCCTCCACACAAATGCACTACTATGGCGCAGGGTCAGCCTCTAACTGTCTAATGAGGCCGAAGCCAGCGCAAGTCTCTACTCAGTTTACGGACCAAATCCCGAAAAACAAAATCTCGAATTAGGCAACATCCCGAACAGACAAAATCCCAAATTGGACGAAATCCAGAACGGACAAAATCCCGAATTGGACAAAATCCACAATGGACAAAATCCCGAATTGGACAAAATCCCGAAGGAACAAAATCCCGAATTGGGCAAAATCCAGAATGGACAAAATCCCGAATTGGACAAAATCCCGAATTGGACAAAATCCCGAACAAAAAAAATCCCGAATTGGAGAAAATCCCGAATTCGACAAAATCCCGAATTCGACAAAATCCCGAATTCGACAAAATCCTGAATTGGACAAAATCCCGAACAGACAAAATCCCAAATGGACGAAATCCAGAATTGGACAAAATTCCGAAATGGACAAAATCTCAAATTGGACAAAATCCCGAACGGACAAAATTTCCAATTGGACAAAATCCCGAATTGGACTAAATCCCGAATGGACAAAATCCAGAAGCGAAGCAACATCAAAGACAGAGAAAGTCAGGATTGATAGTGTACTCACTGCTGACTTATAAGCCCTAATAAATATAAATAATTGATTTGCCAACAAAACTGCATGTCTTTCATTCGCTTTTGTCGTGGCAACCTACAAAAACAGCGCATATACAAAATTAAAGTGATCTAGTCAAAAAAACTTTGCAGTGTTTTCAACTTAATTAGGTGCGACGCAGTTTGTCCTGTTGCGAAAGCCTCGTACTTTTCACGCTTGACGTCAACTCCTTCAGTTTACTGGAAAAGAAACCAGGCAGTATTTAAAATAAATTGGCGAGTTTTGTTCTTGACAAAAATGTAAGCAATTAAGAGGTGAAAAGGAATTTGGCCCACGAACAAACTTCCTGAAAATAAAATTTCCTCTGTTTCCAATATTGCTTTCTTTTTTGCCAAGAACAAAATTTGGTATGAATGTTTACAAAATCAAATATTAAATGCTTTTTGCCTTGACCAAAAGGATTTCCTTTGAATTAAACCAAAACCGGCAAAAGAGCAATAAAGTTTAGAAAATTATACCTCACTTCAATGATTACGTGTCATGGTCATTATAGGTTTTAATATGTTTTTTTTTCTGGACCGGCGAGTTGGTTGAGCGGTAGCGCGTTCGTCTCTGGAGCGGGAGGTTTGAGGTTTAAATTTCAGGACCGTCAAATTTGGAGGTGGTGTCCTCGAGGACGTCCTTCGCCTGGAAAACACATTTTCAAGTCTTTGGTTTTGGCCTTGTACTCGAAGCTCAGATCCTTGGCTTTGGTCTCGAAGCCTTCAAGTCCTCGAAAATGTCCTGTGCTAGGTTCGAGGACAGCATTTTTTTTAATTGGTTAAAAAAAAAGCACAACATACCCGATAGTCTGCCAATTCCTTGTTTCTTTTCCCTTTTTTGAAAAATAATACAATGTGATAGCTAACTAAGCCAATTCATTCTAAAACTTATTTCAAATGACCTTGTATGAAAGATCTAATCGGAGAAGAAGGAGACAAAACACATTGTAGAAAGTTGTTGTTTTTGTTTCTGCTAATACTTCCGGTGCAGGCGGTAAAACTGCAAAGCACAGTAAAGCCATCCAGAGCCATAATAAGAAATTCGAGGGTCCGGACAAACTATTTTGAGTTGCCCTTGCTAAAACATGACCAAGCCTATTCTGTGTGGGAATTTAGAAGAAAGTATGTGTGTGATAATGAAATGTAATACAGTATTGCCAGGGAAGGCATAATGGTATGTTACCGCAGTTTCGTTAGTATTGCACAAAACAATAATTTAATTTTTATTCTCTCTAGCGCACTACTAAAATCACTAATGCGCATAGCTGTTAATTTGAAATGAACTTTGAGGAATTGGCTGGCTGAGCTGCAGCTAGATTTTATATAGGTGATCTGGTGTGTTTTAGACTGGGGACCTGCTCCTTTTTTATAAAAGAGATAATGTAAACGAGAGAAGCAACAGGCTACGTAATAAGTTTACTGTGCGATATAGGTTTGCTTGCAGTGTAGTGAAGGTTGGCTAACCCCTGTAGTGGTGTTGTAAGTTGGCTGATTTTACAGTTTTATTTAGTACCGTAGTGCCAGTCGGACTTTTTTTTCTTTTGCCTTCTTGCCGTAATTGAAAGCTGCTGTTGCTGTTTTTATTCTTTCGTGTAAGTCCTGTCCTGTACTGTAGTATTGTGATTGCAAATTATAGTTTTACCGGTATTTCTGGCTGTTTGGAGTTTGAGCTGGAGGTCTCGGTAGGGGCCTGGACTCGTTTAGGTGGCTATGCTGTCTTGTGTACAGTCCTATCTTGCGCTCCCGTTGCTTTTAGATCCTTGTATTCCGGACTCTGGACTACCAGATTCAGGAGGACACGCGATTAGGTATCTTATTAGTAAAGTATAGGTCCTTAAGTTGTTTAGACTACACACCGCTAGATGCGCAGAAGAGCTGTTCTGTGTACAAGTATATCTTGTTGAGAACACCAACTTGTTCTGAAAATACGCGACTTTGAGATGAGAAAGAATAACTCTAATCACTGGCAAGCGGTCTAGGGAGCAAAACCACGTCCACTGAACAATTTGTGTGTTGGAAATAATCGCTAAGAATCCCAAATAACACACTATTGAATCATAAGAAAATGCTGCATGAAGGATTATTAAAATACAGTGTGTGTGAAGTTAAATACAACCAGAATTGTTCAAATGCCTGGAGTACTTAATAAATTTCTTACAAGCTTTCACAAAAAATTGGGCGTTTTTAGAAAAAACTTAATGGCTTATTATTTTTGCTTGTCGAAAATGTAGACCTCTTGAAGGGAGCAAGGGGCAAATGTCTTCAACACCTTCCTTCTTAGTACAAACCTGCAGGGATCCTCAGTTTTTTGTTTTTTTTTGTAAACAAACATCTCATGTAAATTTATCGATGTGTCTTTGGGTAGCCGAAGCCTTCGCGCTCAAGACAAAATGCACTGAAATGTAACGAAAATATTGGCTTAAAATCAGAGTTGGAAAATTGTGAGAAAACTAAAGCTTTTCTTACTTAGCATTTACGGTATTTTCTTTTCAAATTGCTTTGCAAATTTGAATATGTAATCTTCTTTAAGGTCACAACCACTGTTGTTTTTTTTTCAAAAAAATCACTAAAATTATTTAACAGGGGCATGGGGAAATTACCCTCGCCCAAAACCCCCTTTTTTAATGCCAAAAACTTTTGAGCTTACAAATATACCCTTTACGGCACCTCAATTAATTTTAAAAACATAAATTCACAGTATTTTGCAATATTTTAGAATATAATTTTTGAAAAATTCCGTGAAAAGCAATGCTTTAACCACGCAATGTGTTTTGCATTTAGGAAATTGCTAAAAACGCGGGGATACATAATTTGTGAGCGTTCGCATCGAAACCCTAACAGTTGAAGTTTGGCCTAAAAACTGATCATTTCTACTTTTATAATTTAGCTATATTCAGTACTTAAACAGTGAAATATTACATGGGGGGACGCATAAGCAGCCTGACCAGATGCATTCGCAATGCCGCCGCAACTTGGGGTGAATTTTGCCCCGAAATCAGAAGAAAAACAAAAACAATCGCCTTCTTTTGCGATTTTTTCACAGCCAAATTCGAATGAAGACCAAAAAAACAAAAAAAAAACAAGATCTTCACTCCAGTTTGTGCGATTTTTATCCGCTTAATTGAAATGAAGACCAAAGCAAAAAGGTTTCATTTGACGATTTTTTGTTTGTGGTTTTATTGTGCGATATGTGTTTTGTTTTGCGCATTATTTCTCCGCCACATTCGAATGAAGACCAAACAAAATAGAAAAATAGGACTTTCCTGCTTTCCCTGTACGGGGGGACGCTGAATTTTCCATTAGGAGGAGCCAAATCACAATGGGGGGACGCTAACTACTATTGGAGGGACGCGTCCCTACTACAAGTTTTTTACTAGCTATATTTCCATTCACAGATAATGGCCTTGTTTCATTACTGCGATATCGCTACGGTGCAAAATCAACATCAGCTGCAGCTAACGTGTCAAACTTTAAAATGGCAGTCATTTTTTAAAAAAAGTGTTTTTTTCGAATTTTCATCAAAAAATTAACAAAATACAATATCTTAAGCACTTTCGCGCTTAAAAGTTATGGAAAATTTACCCGCAATAATTTAGAAAATTTGTGTCTTCTGTCCTTGGCCTCGAGAGGGCGTGTCCTCGAAAAGTCGGTCCTTGGCCTTGACCTCGGATTTTTTTGAGTCGTTGGCCTTGGCCTCGAACGTTGCGTCCTCGACTCCATCTCTGGTCAAATCGAAAACAATGTTGTTAACGGATCGCCACCGCTGCGACAATTCTTCAAAAAGAGCTGTATTGCCTGCGCGCAATGACGCGGAGATGGGCCCTGCCAACTCGTAACACGCTTTCGCGTAATGCAATGAGTACAATGAAAGATTTGATTACAGTATACTGTATGTTTAAATAAATTACGTCAACACATGCGATCAAGCGAATTCAACAGTGCAGTTAAATGTTGGATAAGCCGGCGAAACAGTTTACTAAAGTTGTCCCTATAAATATTCTAAGTTTAAAGAGAATAAGTTAAGGGTGATTTCCAAATTTCTGTCAAGACAAAATAATAAGTGATCAAACAAACGTTCAAACACTGCCCATGCGATCAAAATATTTTTTGCAGGAACGAAGTTTTTGATTTTTGATAGATTGGATAATGTTCGATTGTTCTCACCATTTTGGCTTGACAGTAATTTGAAAATCAATCACAACAGCAACTACAACTTCTCTTTACATTTCAAATATATTGATAGTGACAACTTTAATTAACTTTTTCGCCCGCTTATCCAACATTTAACTGAACTATTGAATTCATTTAATCGCGTGTGTTGAGGTAATTAGTTGGTTGTAATTCGAACGACTGCAAAAGTAAGCAAAAGTTAGTGCTAATTAATTTTATTCTGCAAAAGTAATTGGAAACGAGTGATTTGTTATATTGATTAGATACTTTGACAAGGGTATAATGTTTTGCCGAAAACCTTCCGTGTAATTTTTGTAAATAATGTAATCTAAAAAAATTAAAATAAAGAAAAATTAAAACCGTAAGTTTCTTAGTCAGACTGTTTTGCACTCGTCTTGAGATCATGTTCGTCAGGTGTTTTTGCTCACGTTTTAGAAAGAACAATAAATTATCAGGTTTGTCAAAAATCAGCTCCATATTTTAATGCAATCACAAACACGAAAAATTGTTTATACTGGTACAAATTTATAGACCACACAGTTGCAAATGAGCTATTGCGACGCGTTTCGACCTTGCTCAAGGGTCTCATCAGGCAAAAAAAACTATGAAACTCTCCAAAAAGTCAGGTAAGCACAGCAATGGGGAAAAAAAAATTTTTTTTACAAGTACATAAGTAATTACATCAAAACCTGCAGTACAACTCCAAATACGGGCAAGTTTGCCAGAGTAAAGGGTTGGGCTAAAAAGCACCAATGCAGCATTGCATGTGACCACACAACAGGGCGACTTATAAAGACAAGATCAAATAAAATTTCGTGAGAACTCGCCAAATTCTCAAAAGTTTAGGGGACCTACACAAAGTGGTCGCTCACAAGGCAGTCAACGATAAATCATCAGATTTTGTCAAAAATCAGCTCCATATTTTAATGCAATCACAAACACGAAAAAGTTGTTTATATTGGTACAAATTTAGAGATTATACAGTCGCAAATGAGCTATTGCGACGCGTTTCGACCTTGCTCAAGGGTCTCATCAGGCAAAAAAAAATTTATTTTTATTTATCAGGCAAAAAAAAATTTCAAGCCTCATCAGGCAAAAAAAATTTTATTTTTTTTAGAAAGAAAAATCAGCATTAAAGCATATAATAACCATAACACGTAATCATTGAAGTGAGGTATAATTTTCTAAACTTTATTGCTCTTTTGCCGGTTTTGATTTAATTCAAAGGAAATTCTTTTAGTCACGGCAAAAAACATTTAATATTTGATTTTATAAACATTCATACCAAGTTTTGTTCTTGGCAAAAAAGAAAGCAATATTGGAAACAGAGGAAATTTTATTCTCAGGAAGTTTGTTCGTGGGCCAAATTCCTTTTCACCTCTTAATTGCTTACATTTTTGTCAAGAACAAAACTCGCCAATTCATTTTAAATACTGCCTAGTTTCTTTTCCAGTAAACTGAAGGAGTTGACGTCAAACGTGAAAAGTACGAGGCTTTTGCTACAGGACAAACTGCGTCGCACCTAATTAACTCGACAACACTGCAAAGTTTTTTTGACTGGATCACTTTATTTTTGTATATGCGCTGTTTTTGTAGGTCGCCATGACAAAAGCAAATGAAAGACATGCAGTTTTGCCGGCAAATCAATTATTGATTTGAAATATATATTTTTATTTTTCAATAATTTTTAATACTCGTACAATTGATAAACATGTTCCCTTGTGGCTAATTGTATTTACTAATTAGTACGAGTTTTAACGAATTGAAAATCTCGTTAGAATTATTATCGATCTCATTTATTTGTTGCTTGATTGCATGTATATTTCTGTTTCAGCTGTCCTTCAAATCAAATCTTTCATTCTACTCGCTGTACTCCGCCGAAGCGTCTAAAGAGTTTACGAAGCCGATAAACGCTTCATTGCGTCTGTAAGCAGCAAAGCTACTTTCCAAAAAAATGCCGCAGCGGTGGCAAGCCGTTAGCACATCACTATGCCCAATTTGACCGCCTGATCCTCCCAAGATTTGAACCTCAGACCAGTTGCTCTAGAGACAAACAACGTCGCCGCTCGACCAACTGGCCAATTTCGCCGCTCTGGAATATATTTCAAAAATAGCGCTAATTTATTTTGAACCCAGCAGCATAAGCATGACTCTAAAAACCCATTCGCTTTCGAAAAATCGCAAATTTAATGTTCCATTGTCTTGGTGATTATGACGACAATGAGCCTCTACTTTGTTGATGGGTGTTCAGTTTGGCTGGGTTTTGTCATAAGAGCAAGAAAGTGTCAAGAAAAAAAGCGAATATAGAGCAGAAAACAGCTTGCGCGATTGATCATATTGCTGGCGAGTACTATCAGATCAAGTACGTGTAAACAATATCGTTTTCGCGATTGTAGGCAATATGCTTACTAGTACTGTCTACCTAATACCGTATAGCCTACTGATACAGCAGTTTCACTCCCATTGATTCCATTGTCCACGATTTTTGAGTGGTTGCCGCCACTCAATGTAAAGTGAACATCCAAACTTTTCAACACTAGAGACGCTAAAGTATTTTCAAATGTAATGTTTTGATTTTCGGTAGGTTACCTTCATCGCTAGCTTTTGCTTCGTCGGTTTTGAACAAAATAAACTACAAACCTGAAAGTGGTGTATCGGCGCGAAGCATGCTCGACATAGTCCAGATTCCAGCATGACGTCACAACAATCTGACAAATACGCTAATATCTAGCGATTTCAGTGCCGTTATTGAAGTAGATTGATGCAAGTCATTTTGTTGCGGCTGAAAGTTTTGCAATGAGTCAAACTAATCGAGAGTTGAGACGTTATTGTGACGTCATAATTCATTGAGAGCTTCTTTATACTAATGCTTACTTTTAAAAAGCTTTTTATTGCTCGTATTAAATAGACAAAACAACAAACCTGAAAATGATAGGTCAGTTTAAAGTAGCAGTGGCGACAGCACTATGACGTCACAATGAAGTGACAAATATGCTTTTTTCAAAAGATTCTGATGTAATTATCTATTTTAATTTTCATCAATGTATTGACAGTTTTTTTTTAATTTGCATTAACGCTTGACAGAAGTTTTATTTCTCGTATTAAATAAAAGAAACAGCAAAACTTGAAAATGTTAAATCGGTTTGAAGTACACGTGACTGTTTCATGACATCATATTGAATGATTATATAGTTACATAAACTACAAAGCTGAAAGTGGTGTATCATATCAAGGCACGCTCGAAGTAGTCGCGATGCCATTATGACATCATAATAACCTGACAAATACGCTGATTTCAAGAGATTTCAGCGAGATTACTGATTGTAGATTGATGCAAGGTCTTTTCGAAGCAGCTAACAATATTTCACCAAGACGACGTGATCGAGATGCTGTTGTGACATCACAATGTCTTTACAGTTTTTTTATTTTGTATCAATGCTTGCCACTAAACAGCGTTTTAGTGCTCGTATTGAATAAATAAAACTATAAACTTGAAAATGGTAATTCGATTCGAAGTAGTCGTGACTGCATTATGACATCATAATGAAGTGACAAAAATACATATCTAGATGACTCTTAACAAAGTTATTGATCATGAATTTCATCAATGTCTTTGTCACGATTGAAAGTTTCATGTGTCAAGTCGAAGTGGCGTCTCCTCTCCCAAGATGTTTTTGTGACGTCATAATGAATTTTCGGTTTAAGTAAATTTATAAAGTATTGATGCACAGTTAAATAATTTAATTGTGCTGGCATTCACGAAATTAATTAACAAAACTGAAATTCCAAAAATGACTGCAAGTAATCGAGACTCTATTGTGACGTTAAAATTTTGTTTAACAAAGTTTTGGTTTTAAGGGATGTTGGAACAATTCTTCACCATAAATCATGTCAAGATATTCTATTGTTGCATCTCAAAGTTTTGCACCAGCAACCGAAGTGGTCGGGATGTTGTTATGATGTCATGATGAATTAGCATTTTTCCAAAATCCAAAATTTAAAATTTTGTTTAACAAAGTTTTGGTTTTAAGGGATGTTGGAACAATTCTTCACCATAAATCATGTCAAGATATTCTATTGTTGCATCTCAAAGTTTTGCACCAGCAACCGAAGTGGTCGGGATGTTGTTATGATGTCATGATGAATTAGCATTTTTCCAAAATTTATACTAATGCTTGCTGTTGAACAGCATTTTAGTGCTTGTATCGAAACACTTTAGTAACAAAACTTAGGGTGCTAAATTGGTTCGAAGTAGTCAGGAGAGAACTATGACGTCATAATGAAGTAAACACATTGCTTATTCCAAGTGTTACTTATACCAGTTTTTGATAATTACCTATATAATCATTTAATATGATGTCATGAAACAGTCACGTGTACTTCAAACCGATTTAACATTTTCAAGTTTTGCTGTTTCTTTTATTTAATACGAGAAATAAAACTTCTGTCAAGCGTTAATGCAAAATAAAAAAAAACTGTCAATACATTGATGAAAATTAAAATAAATAATTACATCAGAATCTTTTGAAATAAGCATATTTGTCACTTCATTGTGACGTCATAGTGCTGTCGCCACTGCTACTTTAAACTGATCTATCATTTTCAGGTTTGTTGTTTTGTCTATTTAATACGAGCAATAAAAAGCTTTTTAAAAGTAAGCATTAGTATAAAGAAGCTCTCAATGAATTATGACGTCACAATAACGTCTCAACTCTCGATTAGTTTGACTCATTGCAAAACTTTCAGCCGCAACAAAATGACTTGCATCAATCTACTTCAATAACGGCACTGAAATCGCTAGATATTAGCGTATTTGTCAGATTGTTGTGACGTCATGCTGGAATCTGGACTATGTCGAGCATGCTTCGCGCCGATACACCACTTTCAGGTTTGTAGTTTATTTTGTTCAAAACCGACGAAGCAAAAGCTAGCGATGAAGGTAACCTACCGAAAATCAAAACATTACATTTAAAAATACTTTAGCGTCTCTAGTGTTGAAAAGTTTGGATGTTCACTTTACATTGAGTGGCGGCAACCACTCAAAAATCGTGGACAATGGAATCAATGGGAGTGAAACTGCTGTATCAGTAGGCTATACGGTATTAGGTAGACAGTACTAGTAAGCATATTGCCTACAATCGCGAAAACGATATTGTTTACACATACTTGATCTGATAGTACTCGCCAGCAATATGATCAATCGCGCAAGCTGTTTTCTGCTTCTATATTCGCTTTTTTTCTTGACACTTTCTTGCTCTTATGACAAAACCCAGCCAAACTGAACACCCATCAACAAAGTAGAGGCTCATTGTCGTCATAATCACCAAGACAATGGAACATTAAATTTGCGATTTTTCGAAAGCGAATGGGTTTTTAGAGTCATGCTTATGCTGCTGGGTTCAAAATAAATTAGCGCTATTTTTGAAATATATTCCAAATGCCATTATAGCCTGCCTTTAAGTAAAATGCGTAACTTATCATTTTACACGAGCGGCGGAATTGGCCAGTTGGTCGAGCGGCGACGTTGTTTGTCTCTAGAGCAACTGGTCTGAGGTTCAAATCTTGGGAGGATCAGGCGGTCAAATTGGGCATAGTGATGTGCTAACGGCTTGCCACCGCTGCGGCATTTTTTTGGAAAGTAGCTTTGCTGCTTACAGACGCAATGAAGCGTTTATCGGCTTCGTAAACTCTTTAGACGCTTCGGCGGAGTACAGCGAGTAGAATGAAAGATTTGATTTGAAGGACAGCTGAAACAGAAATATACATGCAATCAAGCAACAAATAAATGAGATCGATAGTAATTCTAACGAGATTTTCAATTCGTTAAAACTCGTACTAATTAGTAAATACAATTAGCCACAAGGGAACATGTTTATCAATTGTACGAGTATTAAAAATTATTGAAAAATAAAAATATATATTTTAAATCAATAATTGATTTGCCGGCAAAACTGCATGTCTTTCATTTGCTTTTGTCATGGCGACCTACAAAAACAGCGCATATACAAAAATAAAGTGATCCAGTCAAAAAAACTTTGCAGTGTTGTCGAGTTAATTAGGTGCGACGCAGTTTGTCCTGTAGCGAAAGCCTCGCACTTTTCACGTTTGACGTCAACTCCTTCAGTTTACTGGAAAAGAAACTAGGCAGTATTTAAAATGAATTGGCGAGTTTTGTTCTTGACAAAAATGTAAGCAATTAAGAGGTGAAAAGGAATTTGGCCCACGAACAAACTTCCTGAGAATAAAATTTCCTCTGTTTCCAATATTGCTTTCTTTTTTGCCAAGAACAAAACTTGGTATGAATGTTTATAAAATCAAATATTAAATGTTTTTTGCCGTGACTAAAAGAATTTCCTTTGAATTAAATCAAAACCGGCAAAAGAGCAATAAAGTTTAGAAAATTATACCTCACTTCAATGATTACGTGTTATGGTTATTATATGCTTTAATGCTGATTTTTCTTTCTAAAAAAAATAAAATTTTTTTTGCCTGATGAGGCTTGAAATTTTTTTTTGCCTGATAAATAAAAATAAATTTTTTTTTGCCTGATGAGACCCTTGAGCAAGGTCGAAACGCGTCGCAATAGCTCATTTGCGACTGTATAATCTCTAAATTTGTACCAATATAAACAACTTTTTCGTGTTTGTGATTGCATTAAAATATGGAGCTGATTTTTGACAAAATCTGATGATTTATCGTTGACTGCCTTGTGAGCGACCACTTTGTGTAGGTCCCCTAAACTTTTGAGAATTTGGCGAGTTCTCACGAAATTTTATTTGATCTTGTCTTTATAAGTCGCCCTGTTGTGTGGTCACATGCAATGCTGCATTGGTGCTTTTTAGCCCAACCCTTTACTCTGGCAAACTTGCCCGTATTTGGAGTTGTACTGCAGGTTTTGATGTAATTACTTATGTACTTGTAAAAAAAATTTTTTTTTCCCCATTGCTGTGCTTACCTGACTTTTTGGAGAGTTTCATAGTTTTTTTTGCCTGATGAGACCCTTGAGCAAGGTCGAAACGCGTCGCAATAGCTCATTTGCAACTGTGTGGTCTATAAATTTGTACCAGTATAAACAATTTTTCGTGTTTGTGATTGCATTAAAATATGGAGCTGATTTTTGACAAACCTGATAATTTATTGTTCTTTCTAAAACGTGAGCAAAAACACCTGACGAACATGATCTCAAGACGAGTGCAAAACAGTCTGACTAAGAAACTTACGGTTTTAATTTTTCTTTATTTTAATTTTTTTAGATTACATTATTTACAAAAATTACACGGAAGGTTTTCGGCAAAACATTATACCCTTGTCAAAGTATCTAATCAATATAACAAATCACTAGTTTCCAATTACTTTTGCAGAATAAAATTAATTAGCACTAACTTTTGCTTACTTTTGCAGTCGTTCGAATTACAACCAACTAATTACCTCAACACACGCGATTAAATGAATTCAATAGTTCAGTTAAATGTTGGATAAGCGGGCGAAAAAGTTAATTAAAGTTGTCACTATCAATATATTTGAAATGTAAAGAGAAGTTGTAGTTGCTGTTGTGATTGATTTTCAAATTACTGTCAAGCCAAAATGGTGAGAACAATCGAACATTATCCAATCTATCAAAAATCAAAAACTTCGTTCCTGCAAAAAATATTTTGATCGCATGGGCAGTGTTTGAACGTTTGTTTGATCTCTTATTATTTTGTCTTGACAGAAATTTGGAAATCACCCTTAACTTATTCTCTTTAAACTTAGAATATTTATAGGAACAACTTTAGTAAACTGTTTCGCCCGCTTATCCAACATTTAACTGCACTGTTGAATTCGCTTGATCGCATGTGTTGACGTAATTTATTTAAACATACAGTATACTGTAATCAAATCTTTCATTGTACTCATTGCATGTTTCGGTTTATTTGTTTGTGCACAATCCCTTGCCATATATACAAAACATATTATTGCTTTAAGTGGCCAATTGGCCAATTTGATTGGCCAACAGTTTTTAATCTTAGTGTAGAACCTCATTTGACTTCCTTCGCAACCGGGGTGGTCATTCCGCACTGTACTTTTATCGTAGTATCGTCCATCACTTTGACAACCGTTGAATTCCGCTTAGCTCATTTTCTCTTTTTCCTTTGTTCTTTCTTTCCTGGTTTGACCGCCGAGCTAAGTTTGTAATTTCAGAGTTTGGCAAAATGATGATGAAATGTTTGCAGTGTAGATAGATCGTACGCACATTGCCGCCTTTGCAGTTTTGGTCTACAAGTATTTTAGCGTCTAGGTTTCATCTTTAGTTGACGACTATTTTAGTGTTTTAATTTTATGTTTCATTCTATTTGAATAAGCTATAGGATTAACACTGATATTGTTTAGCTTATGTGATCTGCTATTGGGCTGAGTTCTGATTTACTACTCACCTTTTGGGAACTCAGAGAACTACTTGGATTAGCCAGAACTACTTTTGCTTGCCACCGGTTTATCTCTTGTGTGGACCTTACTTCGTAAGTGTTACCTATCATGTGTTTGCTACCGGTAATCTATTGCATTGATTGGAGGCTAATGTCTATCTATAATTGTGCATTTCACTATTGGTATACTGTTAACCTTTATGTAAACTAATTAACCGCGTATCCATACTATTTGCGTTTAACGGTAATTATTTTGCTATTTCTTAATCTGCCTGAATTTGGATAATTTGCCGTCCTAAACTTCATATCGCATAACTTTGTGTATTGGATTATTATTGCATTTTTCATTGCTTTTTTGTGCTTTTACTAATCTTGTGTTTATTTTGCATGAGGAATTACAAAACTCGAATAAGACTCCAATAAATTCATTTGCAACCCTGGAATTGGAGTGTTGTCCGTAACATTGCATTACGCGAAAGCGTGTTACGAGTTGGCAGGGCCCATCTCCGCGTCATTGCGCGCAGGCAATACAGCTCTTTTTGAAGAAATGTCGCAGCGGTGGCGAGCCGTTAACAACATTGTTTTCGATTTGACCAGAGATGGAGTCGAGGACGCAACGTTCGAGGCCAAGGCCAACGACTCAAAAAAATCCGAGGTCAAGGCCAAAGACCGACTTTTCGAGGACACGCCCTCTCGAGGCCAAGGACAGAAGACACAAATTTTCTAAATTATTGTGAGTAAATTTTCCATAACTTTTAAGCGCGAAAGTGCTTAAGATATTGTATTTCGTTAATTTTTTGATGAAAATTCGAAAAAAACACTTTTTTTAAAAAATGACTGCCATTTTAAAGTTTGACACGTTAGCTGCAGCTGATGTTGATTTTGCACCGTAGCGATATCGCAGTAATGAAACAAGGCCATTATCTGTGAATGGAAATATAGCTAGTAAAAAACTTGTAGTAGGGACGCGTCCCTCCAATAGTAGTTAGCGTCCCCCCATTGTGATTTGGCTCCTCCTAATGGAAAATTCAGCGTCCCCCCGTACAGGGTAAGCAAGAAAGTCCTATTTTTCTATTTTGTTTGGTCTTCATTCGAATGTGGCGGAGAAATAATGCGCAAAACAAAACATATATCGCACAATAAAACCACAAACGAAAAATCGTCAAATGAAACCATTTTGCTTTGGTCTTCATTTCAATTAAGCGGATAAAAATCGCACAAACTGGAGTGAAGATCTTGTTTTTTTTTTGTTTTTTTGGTCTTCATTCGAATTTGGCTGTGAAAAAATCGCAAAAGAAGGCGATTGTTTTTGTTTTTCTTCTGATTTCGGGGCAAAATTCACACCAAGTTGCTACGGCATTGCGAATGCATCTTGGTCAGGCTGCTTATGCGTCCCCTCACGCAATATTTGACTGTTTCAATATTGAATATAGCTAAATTATAAAAGTAGAAATGATCAGTTTTTAGGCCATAGCTTCATCTGTTAGGGCCACGATGCGAACGCTCACTAATTATGTATCCCCGCGTTTTTAGCAGTTTCTTAGACGCAAAACACATTGCGCGGTTAAACCATTGCTTTTCACGGAATTTTTCAAACTATATATTCTAAAATATTGCAAAATACTGTGAGTAGTATAAGATGAAAGATTTCGTGTGATTTGGGGCGTGGGGCGTGGGCCGTTTGGGGCGTGGGTCGTTTGGGGTGTTTGCAAATTTATCCAATTGGGGCGTTATCCAATTGCGGCGTTGTAGTACTCTAATCCTAGCTAGTTGCTTGAAACTTGGTCCTGTCTGAGTACCGAGCCACTGCAGGTGCCCAGCTTCAAGTCTAAAGCTTGAAGAGTGTCTTGCTCGAGTACCGAACCACCGCAGGTGGTTTGTCAATCCACCGCAGGTGCCTGGCTTCAAGTTCAAAGTAGTAGCCGGTTAAAAGCGAATAACCCAAGATCTAGTCTTAACTCTAAGTTTAGTGTAGTTATAAGAATGGGAAACTTAGTGTTGACCTGAAGAGTGCCTGAGTACCGAACCACCGCAGGTGGTTTGTCAAATCACCGCAGGTGCCTGGCTTCAAGTTCAAAGTAACTGGTTAAAAGTGAATAACCCGGTAGTTTCTAAAAAAGATTATCTAGTTAACACTATGAAGTCTATTTTGTACGTTTAACCTTCGTGTAACTTGAAACGTTTTCTGTCGTACTGTAGCCGTGTCGAAATCGTGACAGCTGTTAACCTATCTAAGGTTTAGCTGTGAATCACTACCTTTTGTTAAATTTTTTCAATCTTCGAATATGGAACGAGCATGGTGCAATACAACTTGTACTCGTTTAACCCCAATGATGCAAGGGTCAGTCCTATGGCGTATGTTGTCCTGGAGTCAAACTAATGCGCTTGAACCCTTTCAACTCTACTAGCGTTTAGAGATTTGGTTTGTTTTCGAATCGAACTAATGTGGTTAAAGTCATTCAAGTTTAGTGAGTCTAAAATTAGCAAGGCTTAGTTAAGTACCGAACCACCGAAGGTGATAAGTCTAAAATTTGTAAGACTTACCTGGGAATCAAACCACCCAAGGTGGTAAGTCTAAAGCTTAAAAATTTGACTAGGTTTACCTGAGAACCGAACCACCGAAGTTGGTGAGTCTTAAGCTTAAAAAATACTTATTTAAGAACCGAACCACCGAAGGCGGGTTTAAAACAAGTAAGACTTACCTAAGAACCGAACCACCAAAGGTGGTGAGTCTAAAATTTGCCCGGAAACCAAACCACCGAAGGTGGTGAGTCCAAAGTTTAAAATACTAGCCTGAGAACCGAAGCACCGAAGGTGGTGAGTCTAAAATTAGTAAGGCTTACCCAAGTACCGAACCACTGAAGGTGGTGAGTCTAAAGTTTACCGAACCAAGTTTAAAAACTACTTGCCTGAGAACCGAACCACCGAAGGTGGTGAGTCTAAACTTAGTAAAACTTACCTAAGAACCAAACCACCGAAGGTGGTGAGTCTAAAAGCTTTAAATTTGAGGTTAAAGTGTGAAGGTATGAGTCATCTGGTCTGTTGTGAATTCACCTTTAAAAACTCTTTTCATCCGCTTACACGAATGACATTAGAATTAAGACCTTAATTGGAATCGCTAACTGTGTCTGATCGTACGCGAGCTTTCGGGGAATCCCCTCTTTGTGGAAATTCCTGTTAATTTAAAAGCGAATTTTTTCAAAAGCTTTCAACGAGCGCTCTAAAATAGATCTATCAACCTCAAGTCATGGACTGAATCTCTAGTGGAAGAATGCGGCAAAAACCTTAAATTTTAAAACACTTGCCTGCGAATCGCTGGGAACCAAACCACCGAAGGTGGTGAGTCTTAAGCTTAAAATACAAATCTGGGAATCAAACCACCGAAGGTGGTGAGTCTAAAGTGTAAAATTGGTAAGACTTTCTGGAAACCGAACCACCGCAGGCAGTGAGTCTAAAGTTTAAACTACCGCAGACGGTTAGTTAAAGTCTAAAATTTGTAAGGCTTCTTTGGGAATCGAAATATCGAAGGTGGTTAGTTAAAGTCTAAAGTTTAAAATTTGGACTATAGTTTAAAGGTCGTGGACTGTTCTTTAGACGGGTGGTTAGCTGTCGCAAAATCGCTTTGAAGTTTGCATGGTTCCAACAATTCGATAGTTTTAATCTAAAAAAATTAAGAATTATGAAAACAAAACTAAATTTTAAGACATTTAGTTGATAACGTAGAAATATGTCTGAAATATGGTTGTATATTAATTCTGGAGTTTGAATAACTACGGTATTATGTTTCCAAAAGAAAATGGCGAACTTGAATACAAGTTGGTCAATAGTATCCTTTGACTTTTGCATTAAAATATTGCAACAACGACTGCTAGAGTATTATGTGAGTCAATATGGAAAGGCGGTATTATGTTTGGCTTTTGTGTGGTTTGCCTGCATGACGTAACATAATCCAATTTGTTTAATTTCCGATCGCCTTGGGGTCACAAGCTAGTTTGTTCGCTGCGATACATACTCGAGAGCTTTAACGCTGTAGTCATTCTATCAAAGTGAACGTATGTACCTATTGTCGGAAAACCTTTACTCGAAATGGTGCTATACTACATCACAAAAGAGAAGTATATGAACGGTTTTGAAATTAGAGTGCGAAAAACGTAACAGAAAATTTAAAAGAACCCCTTACCGATATAACGCACCCGCCGCTGTTACCACCAGCGTCATGTTCAATTTCATAAAAACACCTGAGATTTAAGTTTAAACTGACACGTCGTATCACAGCAAAAAATTGAAATCGAATTGCGAGCACTATAATCTGGTGCAAGTCTGACAGTACGTGCTTCGTTCAACCTCAACCATTCGAATCATATTCTAGTTATTTTGATGAGAGACTTGTAATATTTCGATTTTTAAGAATTTTTGTTCTTCAAAGAACATGTATGTTGGAGAACTCAGACATTGATGTAAGAAATAAAAAGTTTATCCTCAAGTTAACTAATTTTTTAATTTGTGGTACTTAATTTAAATTCGGATTGGTTATTAATTTTATTTTTATTCGTTTCATTTTATTTGCACCAAAATATAATTTTAATAAAATGAGCAATAATTCAATCAGAACAGTACAATTGTAATCAATTCAATAAAAAACAAACAATATTTTTACTCAAATAGAAGCGGTAAAACGAATAATGTTATAACACGCATCAAGTCAAGGTAATATGGTCGGAGTTATCAATATTATGCTCGGCTTTGAAACAATATGTTATACGCATGGTTTTGAAACAATATGTCTTACACATAAAATGTAAAATCACGATATAGACTAAAGAGAGGACGACTTAAAAGCATTACTTAATTGATAAAAATACTCAACTATTAAGTTTGAACTAACGTTTGAAATGATGAGATCACAACATAAATAGAAAATGAATCAAGAGCACTACGTAGCGGTGAGGGATAAAATCTTGACTTTGCCTGTTTTTGCATAATTCGAATAATAAACAATGAACTTAAAATAGAAAGATAAACTCAAAATCCAAAACACACTACAGACCAGAAAGGAAGCAGATGAGTCCAAAGCACTACGTAATAAATACATTTTACCTCACACTTTTGTCTGAAGTAACATCCCAAGTCAAAGTATAGAAAAAAAATCAATCAAGAGCACTATCTAGTGATGAGAGGTAAACTTCTAAACCTTGTTTGTTTTAGCTTCAACAAATCAAGACAATTTGAATACTAATAAAGTATTGAGAAACGGTTTGGTCACAAGCTTTTGATTTCTGACCTTGTTGAGGATATGACGTCATATCTTTGACGCCAGTAAGGTTCATCTTTGTGTCCATTTTGTGTCCACTTAAAACGCAAAAAGTGGGAGTTCAACAAAGATGATGCAATTTTAGTCACCGTGAAAAACGACGCAGTCCAAATTCAACCAAGTTTAACCAATGATAAAAGTGGTATTCAGAATAAACAGACGATTTTCAATATTTTGATCAAATCACTCTGACATAAAGACAAAGTTTATAAAAAGTTAAAGTATCAAACGAGTTTTTTGGATTAGTTTTTGTTGTATATTACAAAAAAATATGAATTTTTAGTTAAAAGCTATCAAATTTTTGATTTGTTTGTATGAACCAGGCACTGCATCTGGCTAACCACACCAACGTAGAGCACCGCTTCTTGAGTTCTTATCGCAAGATCAGGCTGGGTCACCGAAAGGGGTAGACTACCTGGTTGCAATGAGAAATTAGCGTAAAGTGTCTTTCCCAAGGACACAACAGCATATTATCAGTTCGAGCCAGGGGTCAGAAACCTTTCGATCACTAGCCCGACGCTCTACCACTGAACTATTGCCGTTGCCTTATCGCAAATAATACGGCAAAAAATCATCGTTAAAAAATTGTAATACTTCAATTATTTACACAAAACTGTAAGAATATTTCAAACTTGTAAGATTTTAAGTGAGTTTTCGGTTTTTTTAGATAAAATTTTTATTTAAGTCAAAGAAATTGAACTTTGAATGTCTTTTTTGATCAAACTACTCTTATGTAAACAAGAAACTTATAAAAATTTAAAATTTTTGACCAACACTTTTCATTGTTACGTTACAGTTTTTGCTCACGACAGAGAAATTACAAGGACTGAAGAGAATTTATTGAATTTGTTCCCATAAAAAAACAATATTAATTGATAAAAAACAAAATTTTAGAGAATTATTAATTAATTGAATCATATTCATTTTTTAGCATACAATTACTTTTTCACAAATTTACCTCTATGTGAACACGATTACTCAAAACACTCGCAAAATGTTGTTGAAAACAAATTGTATAACGTTGAAATATCCTCTAAACAAATTACCACAAACAAGAAAATCGTTACAATATTTAAGAATTTAAAAACTATTTGATACAAAGTACATGTTTCAGGTAAATTTACAACCGAGATTATGAAAAAAGGTTTAATTTTGAACGATTCTCCGGAATAAGTATAAAAAATATTGGTTTCAAATAAGACTTCAAGGTAAATTTTTGAAATGTTTTGCAAAATTATCACCATGTTAAATATTCCAATAAAATATATGATGAGTGGAGTTTGACTTTAACCGATTCCAAAAAAAAGTCTTTGACAGCGTAGCTCAGAGTGAATATCATAACATAGTACTTGTCAAAAATTAAAGGTTTAAGACCCTACAGTCTGTTCCACCCGTAATCGCGATCATCAAGATGTCTTAATTTTAGGCAAATTTTTTTTTTTTTTTATTAAAACTCTTATTCAAATCAAAGAAAATGCAAGTATTTGAATGTCTATGATCAAACATTTCTCATAAAAGCATGAAAACAGTTAAAAATTTTACTATTTTAGGTAAAAAGTAATAACCATCATAAAGCAACCCAAGATTTCGATCAAATTTATCGGCACACAAAGAAGAAAATTATTGAAAAGTTCAAGTTTTAGGTGAATTTTTGGGTTTATATACGTTAAAATTTTCACTCAAGGTAAATAAATTGCAACAGTATAAGATATTTTGATGAATTTATCTCAATACAACAAGATCAAGTAATAAAAAACACACCTTTTTAGAAAAATTTTGATTAAAAGTTTTCAAATAATTTTCGTTTTAAGGTTGAATTATTGTTTTAATCAAAGAAATTGTAGGATTTTGATTTCTGCAAAAAACAGTTTGACGCAAACAGGAAAATCGCAAAAACTGACGTTAATTTGAGACTTTAAGGCAAGGTTTAGTATCGAATAATACCAAAAAAAAATAGTAAAAGTTCTTGTTTTAACTCAAGATAGAGTGTAGTTGAATAAATTTTTACGGTATTTTAGTAAAAAAATCAGTGTAAAACTAAAAAAAAAAATTTAAGATGTAAAGGTAAACATTTTAGTTTTGTAGTGCAAGAAATCTCATTTTTAATTAAACTTTCAATTTTAAATGACGAAATGTAAGATTTTTTACAAAATTATCGCTACGATTACAAAAACGTCGAGGTTTATTGACTATAATTAATAAACATTATCTATTTTGGTTAATTTTTATTGCTTTTTAGTAAAAAGATCAAAGTAAAACTAAAAAAAATTTAAGATGTTAGGTAAACGTTTTAGTCTTATAGTACAAAAAAGATTATTTTTGCTGAAATTTTCAAATTAAAATGACGAAACGTAAGATTTTTTACAAACTTATCGTTACGACAACAAAAAAAGTTGTGGTTTATTGACTAAAATTAATAAACATTATCTATTTTGGTTAATTTTTATGGCATTTTAGTAAAAAAATCAGTGTAAAACTAAAAAATTGTTAAAAAATTTAAGATGTTAGGTAAATGCTTTTGTCTCAAAGTAGAAAAAAAGATTATTTTTAATTAAAGTTTCAATTCAAAATGAAGAAATGCAAGATTTTGAATGTTTTTTACAAAACTATGACTACGAAAACAAAGAATAAGTTCAGACTTTTTTGATTAAAAATAATAAACATTATCTTTTTTAAGTACGTGATTTACTAGACATTTTATTACTTTGGAACATTTTCTATCAAATTTAAGGTCTGAGAAAATTGTATGACTAAAAAATTGCTTAAAATTACCGTTTTTTAAGGAAAACATGCAATTTAAAACAAATAAACCGAAAGAATTTAAGTTATTTTTTCACAAAAAGACTTACTTTAAAACGTAGAAATCAGTAAAAAATTACTATGTTAAACAGATTTAATGCTATTTATGGTAAAAGCTTCATTTAAGACAAAGGAATCATACAATTTTAAGATAGCTTTGACAAAATTATTTTTCACAAATGCAAGAAAGTTAATCAAAGGTTACGATTTAGTAGATTTTTTTTTGTTTAAAGTAGAAAAAATAGCTGCTTTTTACGTTAAAACAATTAATCAAGTCATAGAAACCTGAACTGAAACAATAACAACAATAATTAACTCTTTGTATTTTGCATATTTTTGTGTCTAACGTCTGAAATACCGATACTTTGAAACTTACAGAAGGATCTACATGTTGCTTTTTAATATCTTTGAACTTCGACTTTGTTTAACACGTTATCAAGTAAAAAATCAAATTTGAGCGACACATCCTTGCGGTCAAAACACATGATTTGCTCTAATATGTCCGTATTTTCCAAGCTATAGACGCTTGTTACTTGAAATTTCGTATCGTAAAATTTGCAAGAAAAACCCATTCTCGCATTTTGTTGCATTTGAGTAGTATTTAAACGAGACTGCCGTTAGACGTTTGAGTTTCTGTGTCGCAATCATATAGTGGCGTAATTTTTTCCTAAGTCGAAGCTACGCGACTGTACAATTTGAGGTTTTATGAAATCTTTCACCGCTTTGATTCGAAAATGTTTAATTGGAAGCACTTATTTTAATAATAAGATTGGGTGTTTACCTTGTAGATAGCAGAATCTAAAGTCAAAAACACGCTGATTATAGGATTACAAAAAAATTTTGAGAAGTTTTTGTTGAGTCATGACCAAATACACCCCGGACAAGACCGGAAGTTGTTTATGAAATTAATAAATTTAAATTTTTTAGATTCAAAGCTATTGAAATTAAGTTTTTTGAATTGAAAATTAATAATAAATTAAAATTGTTGAAATTAAAATTATTAAAATTAATTTTTTTGCACTGAAAATTAATAAATTAGAATTGTTGAAATTAAAATTACTGAAATTAAATTTTATAAACAACTTCCGACCTTGTTCCGAGCGTATTTGGTCATGACTCAATAAAAACGTCTCAAAATAGCATTTTTTTTTCATCATAACATTTTTTCAATCATAACATTTTTTCAGTTCTTTGAAAAAAGCAAACAAAATCTATAATTCTTTGGTACTTGAAGTAAGCTTTGAGGTTAAAAAATTCTTGGGCGTTTTGAAAGCTATTCGATCGTTGGGTCTAAAGAGAACTCATCACATTACCTTTGCAAATCGTTTTAAATATTTGGTCGTATATGCCATTACATTTTTTGTGATCCTATAAACATTGTATATTTGGTTTTAGATTCTGCTATCTACAAGGTAAACACTGAACCTTATTTTTGAAACTAGTATTTTTCAATAAAAAACAATTTTCAAATCAAAGCGGCAAAAGCTTACATAAAACCTCAAATAGTACAGTCGTGTCACTTCGAATTAGGAAAAAATTACGCCAGTATATGATTGCGACACAGAAACTCAAACGTTCTACAGCAGTATCGTCTATACAAGACTCAAAATGCAAAGACATGCGAGAATGGGTTTTTCTTGCGAATTCAAGTGTCTATAATATGGAAAATACGGTCATATTACAGCAAATCATATGCTTTGGCCGCAAGGGTGTGTCGCTCAAATTTGATTTTTACTTGATAATCTGTTAAAACAAAACCAAACTTTAAAAATATTAAAAACGAAACGTTTAGATCAGTTTGTAAGTTAAGTGTCAAAGTAGTGGTATTTTGATCTTTAGACACACAAACATTTAAACACTCAAATTTATTTATTGTCATATTGTCGCTAAATCATTATTCATTTTGTAAAACAAGGTTCCAATTGCTCTTATCCTGAACCTCTTTGACTGAATTTGACTTACGCTCACCAAGTTAATGGTTAGAGCCCTCTCCGTTTTGGAATCTCTTGACTCTATGACCTTTGTCTTAGCCTCTCTCAAAATTTAACACATAAATATGCAAGATACAAAGAGTTAATTATTGTTGTTATTGTTTCAGTTCAGGTTTCTATGACTTGATTAATTGTTTTAACGTAAAAAGCAGCTATTTTTTCTACTTTAAACAAAAAAAAATCTACTAAATCGTAACCTTTGATTAACTTTCTTGCATTTGTGAAAAATAATTTTGTCAAAGCTATCTTAAAATTGTATGATTCCTTTGTCTTAAATGAAGCTTTTACCATAAATAGCATTAAATCTGTTTAACATAGTAATTTTTTACTGATTTCTACGTTTTAAAGTAAGTCTTTTTGTGAAAAAATAACTTAAATTCTTTCGGTTTATTTGTTTTAAATTGCATGTTTTCCTTAAAAAACGGTAATTTTAAGCAATTTTTTAGTCATACAATTTTCTCAGACCTTAAATTTGATAGAAAATGTTCCAAAGTAATAAAATGTCTAGTAAATCACGTACTTAAAAATTATAATGTTTATTATTTTTAATCAAAAAAGTCTGAACTTATTCTTTGTTTTCGTAGTCATAGTTTTGTAAAAAAACATTCAAAATCTTGCATTTCTTCATTTTGAATTGAAACTTTAATTAAAAATGAGATTTCTTGCACTACAAAACTAAAATGTTTACCTTTACATCTTAAATTTTTTTTTTTAGTTTTACACTGATTTTTTTACTAAAATACCGTAAAAATTTATTCAACTACACTCTATCTTGAGTTAAAACAAGAACTTTTACTATTTTTTTTTGGTATTATTCGATACTAAACCTTGCCTTAAAGTCTCAAATTAACGTCAGTTTTTGCGATTTTCCTGTTTGCGTCAAACTGTTTTTTGCAGAAATCAAAATCCTACAATTTCTTTGATTAAAACAATAATTCAACCTTAAAACGAAAATTATTTGAAAACTTTTAATCAAAATTTTTCTAAAAAGGTGTGTTTTTTATTACTTGATCTTGTTGTATTGAGATAAATTCATCAAAATATCTTATACCGTTGCAATTTATTTACCTTGAGTGAAAATTTTAACGTATATAAACCCAAAAATTCACCTAAAACTTGAACTTTTCAATAATTTTCTTCTTTGTGTGCCGATAAATTTGATCGAAATCTTGGGTTGCTTTATGATGGTTATTACTTTTTACCTAAAATAGTAAAATTTTTAACTGTTTTCATGCTTTTATGAGAAATGTTTGATCATAGACATTCAAATACTTGCATTTTCTTTGATTTGAATAAGAGTTTTAATAAAAAAAAAAAAAATTTGCCTAAAATTAAGACATCTTGATGATCGCGATTACGGGTGGAACAGACTGTAGGGTCTTAAACCTTTAATTTTTGACAAGTACTATGTTATGATATTCACTCTGAGCTACGCTGTCAAAGACTTTTTTTTGGAATCGGTTAAAGTCAAACTCCACTCATCATATATTTTATTGGAATATTTAACATGGTGATAATTTTGCAAAACATTTCAAAAATTTACCTTGAAGTCTTATTTGAAACCAATATTTTTTATACTTATTCCGGAGAATCGTTCAAAATTAAACCTTTTTTCATAATCTCGGTTGTAAATTTACCTGAAACATGTACTTTGTATCAAATAGTTTTTAAATTCTTAAATATTGTAACGATTTTCTTGTTTGTGGTAATTTGTTTAGAGGATATTTCAACGTTATACAATTTGTTTTCAACAACATTTTGCGAGTGTTTTGAGTAATCGTGTTCACATAGAGGTAAATTTGTGAAAAAGTAATTGTATGCTAAAAAATGAATATGATTCAATTAATTAATAATTCTCTAAAATTTTGTTTTTTATCAATTAATATTGTTTTTTTATGGGAACAAATTCAATAAATTCTCTTCAGTCCTTGTAATTTCTCTGTCGTGAGCAAAAACTGTAACGTAACAATGAAAAGTGTTGGTCAAAAATTTTAAATTTTTATAAGTTTCTTGTTTACATAAGAGTAGTTTGATCAAAAAAGACATTCAAAGTTCAATTTCTTTGACTTAAATAAAAATTTTATCTAAAAAAACCGAAAACTCACTTAAAATCTTACAAGTTTGAAATATTCTTACAGTTTTGTGTAAATAATTGAAGTATTACAATTTTTTAACGATGATTTTTTGCCGTATTATTTGCGATAAGGCAACGGCAATAGTTCAGTGGTAGAGCGTCGGGCTAGTGATCGAAAGGTTTCTGACCCCTGGCTCGAACTGATAATATGCTGTTGTGTCCTTGGGAAATACACTTTACGCTAATTTCTCATTGCAACCAGGTAGTCTACCCCTTTCGGTGACCCAGCCTGATCTTGCGATAAGAACTCAAGAAGCGGTGCTCTACGTTGGTGTGGTTAGCCAGATGCAGTGCCTGGTTCATACAAACAAATCAAAAATTTGATAGCTTTTAACTAAAAATTCATATTTTTTTGTAATATACAACAAAAACTAATCCAAAAAACTCGTTTGATACTTTAACTTTTTATAAACTTTGTCTTTATGTCAGAGTGATTTGATCAAAATATTGAAAATCGTCTGTTTATTCTGAATACCACTTTTATCATTGGTTAAACTTGGTTGAATTTGGACTGCGTCGTTTTTCACGGTGACTAAAATTGCATCATCTTTGTTGAACTCCCACTTTTTGCGTTTTAAGTGGACACAAAATGGACACAAAGATGAACCTTACTGGCGTCAAAGATATGACGTCATATCCTCAACAAGGTCAGAAATCAAAAGCTTGTGACCAAACCGTTTCTCAATACTTTATTAGTATTCAAATTGTCTTGATTTGTTGAAGCTAAAACAAACAAGGTTTAGAAGTTTACCTCTCATCACTAGATAGTGCTCTTGATTGATTTTTTTTCTATACTTTGACTTGGGATGTTACTTCAGACAAAAGTGTGAGGTAAAATGTATTTATTACGTAGTGCTTTGGACTCATCTGCTTCCTTTCTGGTCTGTAGTGTGTTTTGGATTTTGAGTTTATCTTTCTATTTTAAGTTCATTGTTTATTATTCGAATTATGCAAAAACAGGCAAAGTCAAGATTTTATCCCTCACCGCTACGTAGTGCTCTTGATTCATTTTCTATTTATGTTGTGATCTCATCATTTCAAACGTTAGTTCAAACTTAATAGTTGAGTATTTTTATCAATTAAGTAATGCTTTTAAGTCGTCCTCTCTTTAGTCTATATCGTGATTTTACATTTTATGTGTAAGACATATTGTTTCAAAACCATGCGTATAACATATTGTTTCAAAGCCGAGCATAATATTGATAACTCCGACCATATTACCTTGACTTGATGCGTGTTATAACATTATTCGTTTTACCGCTTCTATTTGAGTAAAAATATTGTTTGTTTTTTATTGAATTGATTACAATTGTACTGTTCTGATTGAATTATTGCTCATTTTATTAAAATTATATTTTGGTGCAAATAAAATGAAACGAATAAAAATAAAATTAATAACCAATCCGAATTTAAATTAAGTACCACAAATTAAAAAATTAGTTAACTTGAGGATAAACTTTTTATTTCTTACATCAATGTCTGAGTTCTCCAACATACATGTTCTTTGAAGAACAAAAATTCTTAAAAATCGAAATATTACAAGTCTCTCATCAAAATAACTAGAATATGATTCGAATGGTTGAGGTTGAACGAAGCACGTACTGTCAGACTTGCACCAGATTATAGTGCTCGCAATTCGATTTCAATTTTTTGCTGTGATACGACGTGTCAGTTTAAACTTAAATCTCAGGTGTTTTTATGAAATTGAACATGACGCTGGTGGTAACAGCGGCGGGTGCGTTATATCGGTAAGGGGTTCTTTTAAATTTTCTGTTACGTTTTTCGCACTCTAATTTCAAAACCGTTCATATACTTCTCTTTTGTGATGTAGTATAGCACCATTTCGAGTAAAGGTTTTCCGACAATAGGTACATACGTTCACTTTGATAGAATGACTACAGCGTTAAAGCTCTCGAGTATGTATCGCAGCGAACAAACTAGCTTGTGACCCCAAGGCGATCGGAAATTAAACAAATTGGATTATGTTACGTCATGCAGGCAAACCACACAAAAGCCAAACATAATACCGCCTTTCCATATTGACTCACATAATACTCTAGCAGTCGTTGTTGCAATATTTTAATGCAAAAGTCAAAGGATACTATTGACCAACTTGTATTCAAGTTCGCCATTTTCTTTTGGAAACATAATACCGTAGTTATTCAAACTCCAGAATTAATATACAACCATATTTCAGACATATTTCTACGTTATCAACTAAATGTCTTAAAATTTAGTTTTGTTTTCATAATTCTTAATTTTTTTAGATTAAAACTATCGAATTGTTGGAACCATGCAAACTTCAAAGCGATTTTGCGACAGCTAACCACCCGTCTAAAGAACAGTCCACGACCTTTAAACTATAGTCCAAATTTTAAACTTTAGACTTTAACTAACCACCTTCGATATTTCGATTCCCAAAGAAGCCTTACAAATTTTAGACTTTAACTAACCGTCTGCGGTAGTTTAAACTTTAGACTCACTGCCTGCGGTGGTTCGGTTTCCAGAAAGTCTTACCAATTTTACACTTTAGACTCACCACCTTCGGTGGTTTGATTCCCAGATTTGTATTTTAAGCTTAAGACTCACCACCTTCGGTGGTTTGGTTCCCAGCGATTCGCAGGCAAGTGTTTTAAAATTTAAGGTTTTTGCCGCATTCTTCCACTAGAGATTCAGTCCATGACTTGAGGTTGATAGATCTATTTTAGAGCGCTCGTTGAAAGCTTTTGAAAAAATTCGCTTTTAAATTAACAGGAATTTCCACAAAGAGGGGATTCCCCGAAAGCTCGCGTACGATCAGACACAGTTAGCGATTCCAATTAAGGTCTTAATTCTAATGTCATTCGTGTAAGCGGATGAAAAGAGTTTTTAAAGGTGAATTCACAACAGACCAGATGACTCATACCTTCACACTTTAACCTCAAATTTAAAGCTTTTAGACTCACCACCTTCGGTGGTTTGGTTCTTAGGTAAGTTTTACTAAGTTTAGACTCACCACCTTCGGTGGTTCGGTTCTCAGGCAAGTAGTTTTTAAACTTGGTTCGGTAAACTTTAGACTCACCACCTTCAGTGGTTCGGTACTTGGGTAAGCCTTACTAATTTTAGACTCACCACCTTCGGTGCTTCGGTTCTCAGGCTAGTATTTTAAACTTTGGACTCACCACCTTCGGTGGTTTGGTTTCCGGGCAAATTTTAGACTCACCACCTTTGGTGGTTCGGTTCTTAGGTAAGTCTTACTTGTTTTAAACCCGCCTTCGGTGGTTCGGTTCTTAAATAAGTATTTTTTAAGCTTAAGACTCACCAACTTCGGTGGTTCGGTTCTCAGGTAAACCTAGTCAAATTTTTAAGCTTTAGACTTACCACCTTGGGTGGTTTGATTCCCAGGTAAGTCTTACAAATTTTAGACTTATCACCTTCGGTGGTTCGGTACTTAACTAAGGCCTTGCTAATTTTAGACTCACTAAACTTGAATGACTTTAACCACATTAGTTCGATTCGAAAACAAACCAAATCTCTAAACGCTAGTAGAGTTGAAAGGGTTCAAGCGCATTAGTTTGACTCCAGGACAACATACGCCATAGGACTGACCCTTGCATCATTGGGGTTAAACGAGTACAAGTTGTATTGCACCATGCTCGTTCCATATTCGAAGATTAAAAAAATTTAACAAAAGGTAGTGATTCACAGCTAAACCTTAGATAGGTTAACAGCTGTCACGATTTCGACACGGCTACAGTACGACAGGAAACGTTTCAAGTTACACGAAGGTTAAACGTACAAAATAGACTTCATAGTGTTAACTAGATAATCTTTTTTAGAAACTACCGGGTTATTCACTTTTAACCAGTTACTTTGAACTTGAAGCCAGGCACCTGCGGTGATTTGACAAACCACCTGCGGTGGTTCGGTACTCAGGCACTCTTCAGGTCAACACTAAGTTTCCCATTCTTATAACTACACTAAACTTAGAGTTAAGACTAGATCTTGGGTTATTCGCTTTTAACCGGCTACTACTTTGAACTTGAAGCCAGGCACCTGCGGTGGATTGACAAACCACCTGCGGTGGTTCGGTACTCGAGCAAGACACTCTTCAAGCTTTAGACTTGAAGCTGGGCACCTGCAGTGGCTCGGTACTCAGACAGGACCAAGTTTCAAGCAACTAGCTAGGATTAGAGTACTACAACGCCGCAATTGGATAACGCCCCAATTGGATAAATTTGCAAACACCCCAAACGACCCACGCCCCAAACGGCCCACGCCCCACGCCCCAAATCACACGAAATCTTTCATCTTATACTACTCACAGTATTTTGCAATATTTTAGAATATATAGTTTGAAAAACTCCGTGAAAAGCAATGGTTTAACCGCGCAATGTGTTTTGCGTCTAAGAAACTGCTAAAAACGCGGGGATACATAATTAGTGAGCGTTCGCATCGTGGCCCTAACAGATGAAGCTATGGCCTAAAAACTGATCATTTCTACTTTTATAATTTAGCTATATTCAATATTGAAACAGTCAAATATTGCGTGAGGGGACGCATAAGCAGCCTGACCAAGATGCATTCGCAATGCCGTAGCAACTTGGTGTGAATTTTGCCCCGAAATCAGAAGAAAAACAAAAACAATCGCCTTCTTTTGCGATTTTTTCACAGCCAAATTCGAATGAAGACCAAAAAAACAAAAAAAAACAAGATCTTCACTCCAGTTTGTGCGATTTTTATTCGCTTAATTGAAATGAAGACCAAAGCAAAATGGTTTCATTTGACGATTTTTCGTTTGTGGTTTTATTGTGCGATATATGTTTTGTTTTGCGCATTATTTCTCCGCCACATTCGAATGAAGACCAAACAAAATAGAAAAATAGGACTTTCTTGCTTACCCTGTACGGGGGGACGCTGAATTTTCCATTAGGAGGAGCCAAATCACAATGGGGGGACGCTAACTACTATTGGAGGGACGCGTCCCTACTACAAGTTTTTTACTAGCTATATTTCCATTCACAGATAATGGCCTTGTTTCATTACTGCGATATCGCTACGGTGCAAAATCAACATCAGCTGCAGCTAACGTGTCAAACTTTAAAATGGCAGTCATTTTTTAAAAAAAGTGTTTTTTTCGAATTTTCATCAAAAAATTAACGAAATACAATATCTTAAGCACTTTCGCGCTTAAAAGTTATGGAAAATTTACTCACAATAATTTAGAAAATTTGTGTCTTCTGTCCTTGGCCTCGAGAGGGCGTGTCCTCGAAAAGTCGGTCTTTGGCCTTGACCTCGGATTTTTTTGAGTCGTTGGCCTTGGCCTCGAACGTTGCGTCCTCGACTCCATCTCTGGTCAAATCGAAAACAATGTTGTTAACGGCTCGCCACCGCTGCGACATTTCTTCAAAAAGAGCTGTATTGCCTGCGCGCAATGACGCGGAGATGGGCCCTGCCAACTCGTAACACGCTTTCGCGTAATGCAATGTTACGGACAACACTCCAATTCCAGGGTTGCAAATGAATTTATTGGAGTCTTATTCGAGTTTTGTAATTCCTCATGCAAAATAAACACAAGATTAGTAAAAGCACAAAAAAGCAATGAAAAATGCAATAATAATCCAATACACAAAGTTATGCGATATGAAGTTTAGGACGGCAAATTATCCAAATTCAGGCAGATTAAGAAATAGCAAAATAATTACCGTTAAACGCAAATAGTATGGATACGCGGTTAATTAGTTTACATAAAGGTTAACAGTATACCAATAGTGAAATGCACAATTATAGATAGACATTAGCCTCCAATCAATGCAATAGATTACCGGTAGCAAACACATGATAGGTAACACTTACGAAGTAAGGTCCACACAAGAGATAAACCGGTGGCAAGCAAAAGTAGTTCTGGCTAATCCAAGTAGTTCTCTGAGTTCCCAAAAGGTGAGTAGTAAATCAGAACTCAGCCCAATAGCAGATCACATAAGCTAAACAATATCAGTGTTAATCCTATAGCTTATTCAAATAGAATGAAACATAAAATTAAAACACTAAAATAGTCGTCAACTAAAGATGAAACCTAGACGCTAAAATACTTGTAGACCAAAACTGCAAAGGCGGCAATGTGCGTACGATCTATCTACACTGCAAACATCTCATCATCATTTTGCCAAACTCTGAAATTACAAACTTAGCTCGGCGGTCAAACCAGGAAAGAAAGAACAAAGGAAAAAGAGAAAATGAGCTAAGCGGAATTCAACGGTTGTCAAAGTGATGGACGATACTACGATAAAAGTACAGTGCGGAATGACCACCCCGGTTGCGAAGGAAGTCAAATGAGGTTCTACACTAAGATTAAAAACTGTTGGCCAATCAAATTGGCCAATTGGCCACTTAAAGCAATAATATGTTTTGTATATATGGCAAGGGATTGTGCACAAACAAATAAACCGAAACATGCAATGAGTACAATGAAAGATTTGATTACAGTATACTGTATGTTTAAATAAATTACGTCAACACATGCGATCAAGCGAATTCAACAGTGCAGTTAAATGTTGGATAAGCGGGCGAAACAGTTTACTAAAGTTGTTCCTATAAATATTCTAAGTTTAAAGAGAATAAGTTAAGGGTGATTTCCAAATTTCTGTCAAGACAAAATAATAAGTGATCAAACAAACGTTCAAACACTGCCCATGCGATCAAAATATTTTTTGCAGGAACGAAGTTTTTGATTTTTGATAGATTGGATAATGTTCGATTGTTCTCACCATTTTGGCTTGACAGTAATTTGAAAATCAATCACAACAGCAACTACAACTTCTCTTTACATTTCAAATATATTGATAGTGACAACTTTAATTAACTTTTTCGCCCGCTTATCCAACATTTAACTGAACTATTGAATTCATTTAATCGCGTGTGTTGAGGTAATTAGTTGGTTGTAATTCGAACGACTGCAAAAGTAAGCAAAAGTTAGTGCTAATTAATTTTATTCTGCAAAAGTAATTGGAAACTAGTGATTTGTTATATTGATTAGATACTTTGACAAGGGTATAATGTTTTGCCGAAAACCTTCCGTGTAATTTTTGTAAATAATGTAATCTAAAAAAATTAAAATAAAGAAAAATTAAAACCGTAAGTTTCTTAGTCAGACTGTTTTGCACTCGTCTTGAGATCATGTTCGTCAGGTGTTTTTGCTCACGTTTTAGAAAGAACAATAAATTATCAGGTTTGTCAAAAATCAGCTCCATATTTTAATGCAATCACAAACACGAAAAATTGTTTATACTGGTACAAATTTATAGACCACACAGTTGCAAATGAGCTATTGCGACGCGTTTCGACCTTGCTCAAGGGTCTCATCAGGCAAAAAAAACTATGAAACTCTCCAAAAAGTCAGGTAAGCACAGCAATGGGGAAAAAAAAATTTTTTTTACAAGTACATAAGTAATTACATCAAAACCTGCAGTACAACTCCAAATACGGGCAAGTTTGCCAGAGTAAAGTGTTGGGCTAAAAAGCACCAATGCAGCATTGCATGTGACCACACAACAGGGCGACTTATAAAGACAAGATCAAATAAAATTTCGTGAGAACTCGCCAAATTCTCAAAAGTTTAGGGAACCTACACAAAGTGGTCGCTCACAAGGCAGTCAACGATAAATCATCAGATTTTGTCAAAAATCAGCTCCATATTTTAATGCAATCACAAACACGAAAAAGTTGTTTATATTGGTACAAATTTAGAGATTATACAGTCGCAAATGAGCTATTGCGACGCGTTTCGACCTTGCTCAAGGGTCTCATCAGGCAAAAAAAAATTTATTTTTATTTATCAGGCAAAAAAAAATTTCAAGCCTCATCAGGCAAAAAAAATTTTATTTTTTTTAGAAAGAAAAATCAGCATTAAAGCATATAATAACCATAACACGTAATCATTGAAGTGAGGTATAATTTTCTAAACTTTATTGCTCTTTTGCCGGTTTTGGTTTAATTCAAAGGAAATTCTTTTAGTCACGGCAAAAAACATTTAATATTTGATTTTGTAAACATTCATACCAAGTTTTGTTCTTGGCAAAAAAGAAAGCAATATTGGAAACAGAGGAAATTTTATTCTCAGGAAGTTTGTTCGTGGGACAAATTCCTTTTCACCTCTTAATTGCTTACATTTTTG
The DNA here is from genome assembly GCA_963965965.1 of Trididemnum nubilum. Lineage (NCBI taxonomy): Eukaryota > Metazoa > Chordata > Ascidiacea > Aplousobranchia > Didemnidae > Trididemnum > Trididemnum nubilum. Next base: position 17,863,660 of record OZ014481.1, read on the forward strand.
TCAAGAACAAAACTCGCCAATTCATTTTAAATACTGCCTAGTTTCTTTTCCAGTAAACTGAAGGAGTTGACGTCAAACGTGAAAAGTGCGAGGCTTTCGCTACAGGACAAACTGCGTCGCACCTAATTAACTCGACAACACTGCAAAGTTTTTTTGACTGGATCACTTTATTTTTGTATATGCGCTGTTTTTGTAGGTCGCCATGACAAAAGCAAATGAAAGACATGCAGTTTTGCCGGCAAATCAATTATTGATTTAAAATATATATTTTTATTTTTCAATAATTTTTAATACTCGTACAATTGATAAACATGTTCCCTTGTGGCTAATTGTATTTACTAATTAGTACGAGTTTTAACGAATTGAAAATCTCGTTAGAATTACTATCGATCTCATTTATTTGTTGCTTGATTGCATGTATATTTCTGTTTCAGCTGTCCTTCAAATCAAATCTTTCATTCTACTCGCTGTACTCCGCCGAAGCGTCTAAAGAGTTTACGAAGCCGATAAACGCTTCATTGCGTCTGTAAGCAGCAAAGCTACTTTCCAAAAAAATGCCGCAGCGGTGGCAAGCCGTTAGCACATCACTATGCCCAATTTGACCGCCTGATCCTCCCAAGATTTGAACCTCAGACCAGTTGCTCTAGAGACAAACAACGTCGCCGCTCGACCAACTGGCCAATTCCGCCGCTCGTGTAAAATGATAAGTTACGCATTTTACTTAAAGGCAGGCTATAATGGCATTTGGAATATATTTCAAAAATAGCGCTAATTTATTTTGAACCCAGCAGCATAAGCATGACTCTAAAAACCCATTCGCTTTCGAAAAATCGCAAATTTAATGTTCCATTGTCTTGGTGATTATGACGACAATGAGCCTCTACTTTGTTGATGGGTGTTCAGTTTGGCTGGGTTTTGTCATAAGAGCAAGAAAGTGTCAAGAAAAAAAGCGAATATAGAAGCAGAAAACAGCTTGCGCGAATGATCATATTGCTGGCGAGTACTATCAGATCAAGTACGTGTAAACAATATCGTTTTCGCGATTGTAGGCAATATGCTTACTAGTACTGTCTACCTAATACCGTATAGCCTACTGATACAGCAGTTTCACTCCCATTGATTCCATTGTCCACGATTTTTGAGTGGTTGCCGCCACTCAATGTAAAGTGAACATCCAAACTTTTCAACACTAGAGACGCTAAAGTATTTTCAAATGTAATGTTTTGATTTTCGGTAGGTTACCTTCATCGCTAGCTTTTGCTTCGTCGGTTTTGAACAAAATAAACTACAAACCTGAAAGTGGTGTATCGGCGCGAAGCATGCTCGACATAGTCCAGATTCCAGCATGACGTCACAACAATCTGACAAATACGCTAATATCTAGCGATTTCAGTGCCGTTATTGAAGTAGATTGATGCAAGTCATTTTGTTGCGGCTGAAAGTTTTGCAATGAGTCAAACTAATCGAGAGTTGAGACGTTATTGTGACGTCATAATTCATTGAGAGCTTCTTTATACTAATGCTTACTTTTAAAAAGCTTTTTATTGCTCGTATTAAATAGACAAAACAACAAACCTGAAAATGATAGGTCAGTTTAAAGTAGCAGTGGCGACAGCACTATGACGTCACAATGAAGTGACAAATATGCTTTTTTCAGGCTAGTATTTTAAACTTTGGACTCACCACCTTCGGTGGTTTGGTTTCCGGGCAAATTTTAGACTCACCACCTTTGGTGGTTCGGTTCCTAGGTAAGTCTTACTTGTTTTAAACCCGCCTTCGGTGGTTCGGTTCTTAAATAAGTATTTTTTAAGCTTAAGACTCACCAACTTCGGTGGTTCGGTTCTCAGGTAAACCTAGTCAAATTTTTAAGCTTTAGACTTACCACCTTGGGTGGTTCGATTCCCAGGTAAGTCTTACAAATTTTAGACTTATCACCTTCGGTGGTTCGGTACTTAACTAAGCCTTGCTAATTTTAGACTCACTAAACTTGAATGACTTTAACCACATTAGTTCGATTCGAAAACAAACCAAATCTCTAAACGCTAGTAGAGTTGAAAGGGTTCAAGCGCATTAGTTTGACTCCAGGACAACATACGCCATAGGACTGACCCTTGCATCATTGGGGTTAAACGAGTACAAGTTGTATTGCACCATGCTCGTTCCATATTCGAAGATTAAAAAAATTTAACAAAAGGTAGTGATTCACAGCTAAACCTTAGATAGGTTAACAGCTGTCACGATTTCGACACGGCTACAGTACGACAGGAAACGTTTCAAGTTACACGAAGGTTAAACGTACAAAATAGACTTCGTAGTGTTAACTAGATAATCTTTTTTAGAAACTACCGGGTTATTCACTTTTAACCAGTTACTTTGAACTTGAAGCCAGGCACCTGCGGTGATTTGACAAACCACCTGCGGTGGTTCGGTACTCAGGCACTCTTCAGGTCAACACTAAGTTTCCCATTCTTATAACTACACTAAACTTAGAGTTAAGACTAGATCTTGGGTTATTCGCTTTTAACCGGCTACTACTTTGAACTTGAAGCCAGGCACCTGCGGTGGATTGACAAACCACCTGCGGTGGTTCGGTACTCGAGCAAGACACTCTTCAAGCTTTAGACTTGAAGCTGGGCACCTGCAGTGGCTCGGTACTCAGACAGGACCAAGTTTCAAGCAACTAGCTAGGATTAGAGTACTACAAAGCCGCAATTGGATAACGCCCCAATTGGATAAATTTGCAAACACCCCAAACGACCCACGCCCCAAACGGCCCACGCCCCAAACGGCCCACGCCCCAAACGGCCCACGCCCCACGCCCCGAATCACACGAAATCTTTCATCTTATACTACTACTGTGAATTTTTTTTTTTTTTAATTAATTGAGGTGCCGTAAAGGGTATATTTGTAAGCTCAAAAGTTTTTGGCCTTGAAAAAAGGGGTTTTGGGCGAGGGTAATTTCCCCATGCCCCTGATAATTTTAGTGGATTTTTTGAAAAAAAAACAACAATGTTTGTGACTTTAAAGAAGATTACATATTCAAATTTTCAAAGCAATTTGAAAAGAAAATACCGTAAATGCTAAGTTAGAAAAACTTTAGTTTTCTCACAATTTCACAACTCTGATTTTAAGCCAATATTATCGTTACATTTCAGTGCATTTTGTCTTGAGCGCGAAGGCTTCGGCCGCCCAAAGACACATCGATAAATTTACATGAGGTATTTATTTACAAAAAAAAACAAAAAACTGAGGATCCCTGCAGGTTTGTATTAAGAAGGAAGGTGTTGAAGACATTTGCCCCTTTCAGGAGGTCTACATTTTTGACACGAAAAAATAATAAGCCATTAAGTTTTTTCTAAAAACGCCCAATTTTTCGTGAAAGCTTGTAAGAAATTTATCAAGTACTCCAGGCATTTGAACAATTATTCTGATTGTATTTAACTTCACACACACTGTAATTTAATAATCCATCATGCAGCGTTTTCTTATGATTCAATAGTGTGTAATTTGGGATTCTTAGCGATTATTTCCAACACACAAATTGTTCAGTGGACGTGGTTTTGTCCCCTAGACCGCTTGCCAGTGATTATAGAGTTATTCTTTCTCATCTCAAAGTCGCGTATTTTCAGAACAAGTTGGCGTTCTCAACAAGATATACTTGTGCACAGAACAGCTCTTCTGCGCACCTAGCGGTGTGTAGTCTAAACAACTTAAGGACCTATACTTTTCTAATAAGATACCTAATCGCGTGTCCTCCTGAATCTGGTAGTCTACAGACCGGAATCCAAGGATCTGAAAGCGACGGGAGCGCAAGATAGGACTGTACACAAGACAGCAGCCACCTAAACGAGCCCAGGCCACTAACGAGCATGTGCATTTATTTACAGATGAATGTATGAGTGTCGTTTGCTGGTTAGATTTATAATACTTACACTTAATAATGAAATTTATAGTTTTGGTAGTGAGGTAACTCTCAGTAACTCAAAAACACCACTCTATTCATCATATTACTAGGCCAGGCACGCAAAAACGATTTTTTTAGAGAAGAAAGGCTTGAACCCTTAATTAAATTTATTTTGCCTGAAAAATGTCTCTGTAGCTGTGCAATGTGAGAAGCAAATTAATACAACCCAAACGTATCACTAGGGGGATCTGAGGGAGAAGCACCTAGCCACTGCGATTTTTGTAATTTTTCAAAGAAAAATAGCCATTTTAGCGTCATTTGGATAAATTTGGTACGTCTTTGAAGCCATCTTGAACGAACCAAATTACTAAGATTTGAAAGCTAGTTGAAGGATTAAATTGCTCAGCATTCTTAAGCTTTCTTGACCCCCACTCCCCTTTTACTCACAGGTCAAGTACCAAACATACTGTATTTAAACGCTCGAAATTTTGCGTTAAAATTTCTACGTTGATTGGCTCTGGGAAGCTGAAGCAAGTTAGCTCTACCACCTAATTGCACCACTCTACTAGAATCTTACAAGCTAGGCTAACTTTAAATTTTAATTGAACTTATTAGAACGATTTTTTTCTGTTGCCTCGCTTTTACGCTGCACAGGCCTGGCGCTGTGGGGGGGGGCATTCCAGGGCCGTGCCCTCCAAATCACTGTTTGTGGCCCCCCAAACGAGAATTGTGCCACCAAAGCGAGGATTGTACCCCAAAGAAATGAATAGGCTCGGTGCTACTGTAGAGCAGTTCGAGGCCTGAGACTTCCAAAATACTGGTTAACACCCCAGAATTCGTGAGCATGAACCGATTTTTCGAAAATTTTGCAATAAAGACCGTTTGTTTTTTGCTTTCACCCCGGTTTCGCTCATCTTTGAGATAAAGACTTTTTTCTTTTTCTGTTTTGGTCTTTACCTCAGATTTCGTGGAAAATCGCACCAACACCAGAATTTGTGGAAATTCGCTTAATTTTGACCTGAAGATCTTTTTTTTAGGTCTTTACCCAAGATTGTGTCAAATTTCGTGCTGAACACCTTTGTTTCTGTTGTCCACACTCTCGAATTCAAAAAATTAAAGTGTTTGTGCTCCCCCAAAAGTTGTTTATACCCCCCCTAGTCACGCTATCCTGGCGCCAGGCCTGACGCTGCATTCACGTTATTGTAGCCTGATGGTAATAAGAAAGACGGTGACAAAGCAATAATAACAGTAACAATAAATAATAATAAAGCTGCAGTAATTTCAAGATTATTTACCATTTTATTATTTTTGTGATTTTGAGACGGGAGGATTGAGGTTCAAATCTTCGTCTCTGAAGCGGGAGGATTGAGGTTCAAATCTCGGGCCGGTCAAATCGAACACGCTGTTGCCAACGGCTCGCTATCTCTGCGACATTTCTTCGAAAAGAGCTGTGTTGCCCAGGCCCCGCAAACTCGTTACACGCTTCGGCATAACAGAGCGAGTATAATGAAAGATTTGATTTTAAGTCAAGACAATAAACGTTTAAAAAAGTTTAACGATTTGATTGGATGATATTTAGCTCAAAATTTTGGTATCAAAAATTTCGAAAGCTTTTATTGGTTTTTCAAGAGCAAAGAATTTCAAATTTACTCATTTATAGTTATAATACCAATCCAACATAGTCGTAAAATTGCTGTAATTTGTAACTTCATTATTTTCACATTGGTTTAAATTAAATATTTGCAGATATATGAAAAAACCAATAGCGCCTTAAAAAAACCAATAGCCGTGCCCCCCAAACGAAATTTGTGCCCCCCCAAACGAAAATTGTGCCCCCCCAAGCGAGGACTGTGCCCCGAAGAAATTCACAGGCTTGGGGCACTAGAGTAAAAAATGAGGCCGAAATTTTGAAATTTTCGTATCAAATCACTTATTTTTTTGGAGATCACCTGTTGTGGGCCGGAAAAACCGTTTGAATTTCTGATGTCGGCCCGAAAATCCCTCTGAATCTTTGGTTTTCACCTTGTTCATTTGATCCAGACTGCAATAAATTTCTCTTGCCCCCGTGCCCCTCTCAAATTCACATAAATAAACTTCTCGTGTCCCCCCCAAATATATTTCTGCTCCCCCAGTCACGTTATCCTGGCGCGGGCCTGCTAAGTACTACTGTACTATGTTTTTGAAGAAATGACTAATCTTTTCATTTCCAAATTCGATCTACTGTACTTCGTTTTTAACTTATACTTTACAAACATTTTTTTCAAGATTGTTTTGTTACCTGAGCTTATTAGTCTAGACTCTTCTTCACGGTTATTGCGTGATAACACAATATAAACTCAATCTTCGTTTTACCGGTAATTCCAGGGCGGTATGACGAAACAGAACCCTTGATTACTGTAATAGCGCTTCAATATTAAAGTACACAAAGCTTTTTGCTCATTGAATACATTTTAAAAGTAAGTTATTAAAATTAGCCTATGAAGCGACCAGTCGCGAAGATTAGCAACCACTTGCGAAGGTTGGCAATCTTCGCGAGTGACGTAATCGACCACTCACGAAGGCTGGCAAAGGTCGCCAACCTTCGCTTCGCGTTGCTTCGCGTCCAGTCTAAACGCACCTTAAAAGGTTAATTTGCGTTTGTTTGTATCAATCTTAGACAAAAGTATTTATGTGTTTAGTGTTTAAAAGTAGAAGCGCGTAAAAATAACTTTTCATGTAAAAACATTTCGCACTAAATGTTAGCTCTATTGCTTGACATTAAAAAGTCTTGCAAATCTGATTAAATTTATTTTTAGCTTTTGCAAAAAATTGCTTTGATTAAAATGTTCATGTTTTCGAAGCAGCTTTTCGTCTGACTCTTGTCATAAAAAATCGTTTGGTTGGACAGCGCAAGGAAAGGAGCGGCTATTGATAGAAAAAGACCGAGTCGTGATTGGCTCGAAAAAGATCAATGAAAGAGAAAGTGCACAATCTTTAAGCTGTACACAAGTTCTTTTGTCGGCAGAGGGGCGGGGTAAGAAGTTTTGATGGAGGTGGCACGAAGATTTATGAGAAAAAGCCGAGCTGTTATTCATAGGAAAAAAAACGATCCGTGATTATTTAAAGAAAGAAAAACGAGAGAACGTCATTATAGTGCTCAATCTATGTTTAAGCGGTACAGGAATTATTTTTATCTGCAGAGTGCAGGGTTAAAAGTTTTGATGTAAGTGGCTTTAAGAGCGGATAGATGGAAAGGAGAGCGGGTTTGGGCAAAAATTAACAATCTATTGTAATAATATTGTTCAGCACCAGAGGTGGACAAAGTAGTCGAAAAATCTACTAAAGTAGAAGTATTGTTACTTACTCAAAAATGCCTTTCAAGTAAAAGTAGAAGTATGGCGAAGCATTTTCACTTAAGTAAAAGTAGGAAAGTAGTCAAAATTAATTCTACTAAAGTAATGAAAGTAGAAAGTAATTTCGAATTTCACGTGTTTGTTTATTCTTCGAAGGTTTGCTGTTGTGACGCTTACGATCAGTGTTCAAGCAAAGCCATACTTACGGTAGCATATCAAAAAATCAAAGTTTTATTATTCTCTTGAAATTACACCGAAGCGTGTTACGAATACGATTTAGTAGGGACTCTGGGCTCATCTCCGCGCCTGGACATCACTGCTTGAGAAGAAATGTCGCAGCAATGGCGAGTCGTTAGCAACACTGTTCGTTAACCGGCTAGGGAATTGAACCCCAGACGGGCCGCAGCAAACGCAACGCCGTTAACCGCTAATCTTTTTCGTATGAACCAGGAGTAATGCGCATGTCTAGTTTGTCTACTGTACCATGCTAATCAGGGTTCAGTATGCTTTCTTTTTAGTGAGACTGAGTCAACACGTGGTATTTGATGCAACGCAAAAACACACTACCCTAGATGACCTGTAAATGAATCGTCGTAACTATTCAATAAGTTTCGTAGTACTGTACAGTAAAACAAACTCGTTACGTACTTATTGTACACGTTTTGAGGTGGAATAATGTACACTACCTAACGGTCGAGTTCAACGATCCATTTAAACTTTTATTGGATTAAACCTGCTATGTACAATATGAAGTAAGCCAATCAGCAGGTCACCACAGATTCGTAACATCTAATTCGTACAAATCTTCAACCGGGTATACGATATATCAATTGGTATGCGAAACGGTAATTATGGTACTCGGTATACGAAACAAAACTGCGATCTCCAAAAAGAAAAAGAAAAAGGTCTCCACTTACATTCGGGCTAGATTCGGTCCAATTTCGTCCAAATCTAAGCATGAAAAATCGGATCTACAAAATAAGTCTACACCGCTTACACGGGCTAGAATTTTTTGTGGAGTATAGAAAGTTTTCGAAAATCGCAAAAGGTATACCACGTAAAAAAAGGTTGAAGAGCACTGATCTAAACAATGCATTACTATGCTCGGATGGCTAATTGTATAGCTCGCATGCCTCTAGAGCGGTAAATGACAGTCACGCAAATGACAGTAGGCTGCTAAGATAGTTAAAATACAGGCTAGTCTAAATCTTATAATTTATCAATGCTGGATTGCTGGTACTACGGTAGTAGCCCAAACGCTTACTGGTATATACTGGCAGCTATAGGCCTAAGTGAAGGCTTTCAACTACCGGTATCTATCTGCAATACTTCTTTGGAAAACCTAACAAACAATAAAATACACAATAATACTGCGCCCACCTAAAACAAAGAAATTCCAGAAAACCTTGCCAAACCTCAAAATTGTGGCTCATTACCGGTACATAGACTGTAATCACAGCGTACCAGACTTCTGTTTCGCGTCCTGTACGAACATGTTTTCGATAAGCAGAGTTGCCAGATATAATGAGACAAACAAAAAAACTTCAAATCGTGGTCATTGGTCAAATCATCATCAAAAAGGATTGGCTAGGTGTTTACTTCTACTTTACATAAAAGTCATTACTACTCAAGTAGCGTTACTTCGAGAGGATTTTACTTGAAATAAAAGTATCAAAAATGAAAAATACTTAAGTAAGTCGCTCGTTACCGAAAATACTACTTAAGTAGTCTACTTAAGTAGAACTACTTCGTTACTGACCACCTCTGTTCAGCACAGGCACGATTTTGTAAAGGACATTGTCCAATTGTTGAATCAGAAGCAAGAGACTTGGTAGTATTATATAGGTGGGAGAAAGATTGGCACCGACAGACAGGAAGTATGGGTTTCTTGAAAAAAACAAGAGCGGATAGAATCGGAAACGTGCTGTTTAATTCTGTACTGCAGCTTTTACAAAAAATGTTTTACAAAGAACACAAAGCGCGTGTTGCATTACAGATTGGAAAACTTCTCTATTAAAAATCAGAGGTGGAGTCGAGGACACAAGGCTCGAGGCCAAGGCCAAGGACACAAAAAAAATCCGAGGCCAAGGCCAAGGACAGCTTTTCCGAGGACAGACACTCTCGAGGCCAAGGACAGGAATGCTCGAGGCCAAGGCCAAGGACCAAGGACACAAAGCGCAAGTGCTCTCCAAAAAAAAAAAAAAAGAGGTCTTCACAAAAATTTTTCAGGCGATCTCCAAAAAAAAAAAAAAAAGGTCTTCACAAATATTTTTCAAGCGATCTCCACTAAAAAACGTTTTCCAAAAAATTTTTCAAGCGCTCCACAAAATTTTAACATTCCAAAAAATCGTGCTGTCCTCGAGCCGAGGACAGGCCAATTTTCGAGGACTTGAGGCCTCGAGGCCAAGGCCAAGGACTTGACCTTCGAGGCCAAGGCCAAGGACTTCAAAATGTGTCCTCGAGGACTCCACCTCTGTTAAAAATGAACTTAATTAAACACGGCATTAAATATCTGCAACCCACTTATTGCAAACAGCTAATCCTTGTTTTGTATTTGTTTGCTTGATTGTAAAGTTTTCGATAAAATGCTTAGAATTGAAAATCTGAAGTGTTGTTTTCCAAAAATTTTATCCGAAGTGTAAACGTTAAATCAATTTTGGCATCCTGGATTTTGCAGAAGTATTTTTGATACCAATTCAAATTAAATCTGTTGGAACACTTGCTTTATTATGTCGAAGGGTGTAACGAGTTTGCAAAGTACATCTACGCGTCATTGCGCCCGGGCAATACAGCTTCTTTTGAGTAAATGTTGCAGCAGTGGCAAACCGTTTGCAACACTGCGTTCGATTTGACCGGCCCAAGATTTCAACCTCAGACCTTACGCTTCGAAGACGAATACGTTACCGCTTGGCCGACTGGTTTATTTCTTTTTTAATGACAACAAAACCAATATCAAACAAAAACAAAAAGATAACCGTGTTACGAGTTTTTTTTACTGTTATTTTTGGCTGTGGAATACTTTACTATTTTATTGCCTGGAAGTTGAAAGGTTATTGTGGTAACTTTAGTAATTGCAGTATCGAAGCTATTGTTCGTAGCAAGTCTCCTATTAAGTTGAAAAGGCAGCAAAGCGTATGATAACTGTGTTATACCTTTTTCAGACGTACATTTAATTTTTTTCCATTAATTGTTTTACTTGCACTATTGCCATGAACAAATTCGTAGGCTTAGTTGCTCTTTTTACTTGTTTGTGCTTTGATGCTTCTGTTAATGCCATTCAATGTAGTCTAGGCCTTCGTGGAATGTTAGGTGGACAACAAATGGATGAAGTAACGAATATCGAATGTCCTGATTCATCACACGTTTGTGTGCGTGCTGACCTGGAAGCTACGTATCAAGGACAAACCGGTAAGAATCAATTGCAGTCAAAACCAATTTTATGGCCCATGCACTTTGTGCAAAATAGTGAGCGTACGAGCATTTTTTTTTTTTTTGTTTCTTTTTAAGAAATGCCGTACACCTAAGATACTGCTTTACCAGCGTACAAGCTACTGATTGATTAAAATAAAGTAAGAATGCGCTTATATAGGCTTACACGATTTAAGTCCACCAGATTAAGAGTAGGAGTCTGAGTCAAATTAATTGTTTCAGAAACACAATATTCCTACTACGTCATTGGCCGGTTTCACATCCTTTATTTAAATCGAACTTGATGCAAAAGCGTCATTATTGATAAAGGTAATGCAATGGAGCAGAATATCTATCACAAATATACAAATTTTATTTATGAACAAAAAACTTTTTTCCACTAAAGGCTCTACAGTAATAATATATTATCATCGCCCATAATGTTGCGTGTCTCAAACTTCAAAATATTGAGTTCAGCAAATTGCAAAATCGGTGCATGTCAGTACTTTAGGTTCGAACAAGTAAAAGCAACTTACTATTCATTTGCAACAAATACTATAATATATTAATGAGTATATACGGATAATGTTGTGACGTGAGATATTTCTTCCATAGATCAATCAAGCTTTTCTTACTACTGCTGCCTCCGATGTCTTAAACAGTGTCAAAGCTATAAGCAATAAACTACAAATGGCAAATAGGAGCTTTGCGCTTTGTGGTCTGCATTCGGAGCAAAACATGCAACTGTTTTTGTTTTTTTTCTAGTGCAAAACTAAATAAATATATGAAAATTTAGAGCCAAAGACATTCCACTTGCCATTTTTGGTTTTATGCTGTACTGTAAATGAACACCGGAGGTGATGTTTTGTGTAGAAAGTTGCGCTCAAGGAGAATGCCACCATTTGTCACCTAGTCAAAGCTACTAGTTTTTGTCGTAATGAAAGCAAAAACCAGATAGGTTTTGTTTTTCGGTTGGTCAAAATTGCAAGCACCATACCAGTAGGTTTTGATTGCAGGCGATATAGTTTGGTATTGTTGCAGGCAACGTACTGGCGTTTGCATGTATTCCTTCAAGCGAATGTGAAAACTTCATCTGTGATTTTTTGCCGGATGATACGATACCGGATGGAGCTACAATCAGGTAAGCTAAAACAAAATAAGTTAACCAGAACACTGTTATTGTTTTTTCACATTTACCGCCATCGCATCTGTTTTCAGAAAATATGCAGTGTTGACAAAGCAAGCCTGTAGAAAAACTCTACCTCAAAATTTTATCTTTTCAATTTTGCTTTATTAAGAGTTTTTTTCTACCAAACTTTTCTGGTTTTCCAAAATTAATGTTGAATATCTTCCTGGGTAAAAAGATGTTGCAGATATAACGTTTAATTAAGCTCTCCAAATAATATAGTTAAAAAAATGGCCATATACAGTATAAGATTACATTGCTATGAAAAGAAGAAAAAAAATTATAATAATCAACAAACAGGTAAATGCTGTGGTGAAGCATCTAGCTGTTTTCGTTATCGTGCAATTTACAAAATATGATATTAGTTTAGGAACTAAGAAGATTAAGCTTCGTTAAAGCTTTGGCTTAGTCGATTTTGGTATAGGATTACAGGCATTCATTTATTATACTTAATAAATTTTTTAATTTAAGATATTGTACCGGTAACGTAAAAATCTTCAAAACATAAGGTCTATTGCCGAAAACTGGAAAAGCATAAAATCTAGGTTGCCAAAAAAATTTTACAGAAAATGTGTTTTTGGCCATTTGTTAATACTCTGAAACCGCAGCACCAAACTGATAACGAAAAAAATAAATAAATAAAATAAATGCTTCATCTATACAATTTATTATTGTAACATACAGTGCGATTGAGCCACCGCGACGCGCCTCGACCCCGACCAAGGGTCTCATCAGGCGAAAAAAAAATAATAGCACATATTCAAACATGCAATGTTATAAAACTGCAATTAAAATCTGGAAACAAAAACTAGCAGCAATTCCAAAATCATCGAAATTCTAAATATGCACTCATACAAATCTGCAGTTACCAAATTTGGGAATAAAAATTGCATCGATAAACACATCTGCCCTGTCCATGCAAATTTTACAAAGACGTCAAACAACCTATGACATGTTCATATAAAAATCACAGGGAGAGCACGAGCCAAACGCATGTGCGACACATTGCCCAGTGAATGAACACTTAACTAAAAATTAGCAGCAAATTAGAATCATTAAAATTTCATTCAATGATAGTCAATCTAAAACCATAGATTTTCGTGCCTCGACCAGCAACCCAGGCCATCCCCACGGCTAGCACCCAGAAGCATAAGCCATTTATCTATACAATTTATTATTGTAACATACAGTGCGATTGAGCCACCGCGACGCGCCTCGACCCCGCCCAAGGGTCTCATCAGGCGAAAAAAAATAATAATAACACATATTCAAACATGCATTGTTATAAAACTGCAATTAAAATCTGGAAACAAAAACTAGCAGCAATTCCAAAATCATCGAAATTCTAAATATGCACTCATACAAATCTGCAATTACCAAATTTGGGAATAAAAATTGCATCGATAAACACATTGCATCGATAAAACACATTGCATGTTTGAATATGTGTTATTATTATTTTTTTTTCGCCTGATGAGACCCTTGGGCGGGGTCGAGGCGCGTCGCGGTGGCTCAATCGCACTGTATGTTACAATAATAAATTGTATAGATGAATGGCTTATGCTTCTGGGTGCTAGCCGTGGGGATGGCCTGGGTTGCTGGTCGAGGCACGAAAATCTATGGTTTTAGATTGACTATCATTGAATGAAATTTTAATGATTCTAATTTGCTGCTAATTTTTAGTTAAGTGTTCATTCACTGGGCAATGTGTCGCACATGCGTTTGGCTCGTGCTCTCCCTGTGATTTTTATATGAACATGTCATAGGTTGTTTGACGTCTTTGTAAAATTTGCATGGACAGGGCAGATGTGTTTATCGATGCAATTTTTATTCCCAAATTTGGTAACTGCAGATTTGTATGAGTGCATATTTAGAATTTCGATGATTTTGGAATTGCTGCTAGTTTTTGTTTCCAGATTTTAATTGCAGTTTTATAACATTGCATGTTTGAATATGTGCTATTATTTTTTTTTTCGCCTGATGAGACCCTTGGTCGGGGTCGAGGCGCGTCGCGGTGGCTCAATCGCACTGTATGTTACAATAAAAAATAAATACTGATTTTTGCTATCGCAGTATCACATAATCGGCTGAATATTTCACCACATTTAATATACGTGCCTTTCGATTCCACAAATTTTAATTTAGGTGTGACTAGTATATCATAATTTTACCTCTAAAGTTTAAATTAAAGAAAGTAAAGCAAAAATGAAAGCGTTTCATTTGCAAATGTTGTTTTGCTTTGTTAAGAGTCGAAATTAGGATTGAGGATAAAGTTTGGGTTAGGAATAGATTCCGAGATAGTGTAAGAGTAAGAATTTGAGATTGGGTAAAGTTTGAGCCAAACTCAATAAAAAAGTTTAATAAACTTTCTAATGAAATTTAGCCTTCCTTTTATTTAATATTACTAACAACTTTTCAGAGAATGCAATGGTTGTTGTTGTGACACTGACAACTGCAACAACGAACCACGTTGCGGCGGTGCAGAGGCTGTGACGCTGAAGATTTGGATGATGGTGATTGCCTCTGTTCTAGCTTTGTCTGCTGTCTTAGTGGATTAATTCCCAAACCAAATTTAACCTTAAAATTGTAATCTTTTTTTTTTTATGATGAAAACAATTTAAAATAATTTACTTAACCGATCAGTGGTCAAATAGATAAGCGTCTGCTTTTGAAACAATAAACTCGTGTTTGACTCCGGGTTCGGGTCGTATTAAATGCTTTCCTGCTTGACATTTAGCAATAAAATGGAACAGCGCGCTGGAGCGGATCCAACATTTTTGCAGGGGTGTCCACTGACGACATGATAACTTCGCAAACTTTTTTCTCCCATTTTTCGTTTCAGTTTAATAGCTTTAAGTGCATCCAAGTACTTTGCGTTATTCTGAAATAGGTTTTTCCATATTGGCTGCTACAGTAGTCAACCTAGCGGGTAGCTATAAATCTGCAATTGGGGGGCTATAGTTTGGAGGTCTGAGCGGAGTCCCTTGCGCATACAGATTTTGCAATTTTCTTTGCAAAAATAGCTTAAATTTTGGCCTTTTTTAGTAAAAACTAATGCTTTTAAATCTTGACATAAAAATCAGCAGTTCAAATACATGATTAAATTGGCTGCGTTAATGAGCTATAAGGGCAGTGCTATTGGTAAAATTTCAGCCATTTTTATTGTAATCCGGTAAATCATACAATGAAAAAAAAATCACAAGTTTAAACCTCCAGTTCAATTCCACGGCATTAAAAAAAAAGTTTAATTCTGTAATCTTTACATTTAAAAAAGAAAGATCCGAGAGATGTTCATTCCAATTCCATCCCCACACCCACCGAGTAGTTTAATGTTAAGTTTGGACAAAAAATTTATTTTGATCCAGTTATTGCAATAAATTTTATGTGTTAAAAGCTTTATCGTATATTTCGCCGGTTTGAGCAGAGGAGGGTCAGGACCATTTTGGATCCGCCACTGAGGGTGGTGACGTTTCACAGTAGAAAAGTTCATTCGCTGTCTCCCAGCCAAGGCAACTTGGTAAATAAAACGTGATTACAATTACTATTGCTGTAATAGTAGACATTAGTTTAGTTACTGAAAAAGTTGCTTTGTAACCAAAACAGCAGTAAGGAATGTTTAAGGTTTCGAGGCAAACTGCTTTCAGCTGCCCACCTGTCTGTTTATTACATAAATTTGTAGAATCACCTCATCGTCATTTTTAATGCTGAATGAACGTCAAACAGGAAAGCAGAAAAAACAGCTTTTATTATTACTAGTTTGACCTTACCGAGAATCGAACTCACACTTGACGGTTTAGTAAAAAAAACTCCTTAGCCTTTATACTGTAGATTTTAACTGGACCACAGGTCGGCTTTTAGAATTTTTTATGCACTTGTGCATGATCTGTACTGCAATTGAATTTGTGGGCAATACTTGAGTGTTGCGATCTACTTGCATTTATTCACAAAGTCATTATTATTTACTTTTTTTCTACAATTTCACAATGGTTTTAATACTTTTTGATCCAAAAGCGTTATACGTCGAAGTAATAATATCACATTAAATATTGCAATAATTAGATTAGAGAAATAATGGCAAATCATGGCGTCTATTTTAGACATTTTCCTTTTCTTTCTCTTAGCCGCTTTTTTGTGAATGTTCTTGGGGCTATTGTATACGCTCTCCAAATACAGTATAAATTAACCAATTTATTTGTGCATGCTGCTATGTCAAAAAATCTTAAAGGGTTTATGCACCAACGTGGATTAACTCTAATTCACAAATTAAAAAACCGAAAAGGAAAAGCTTACAAAATGGTAATTTGCATTAGCCTTTTAGTTTTTTAGTAAACTGCTTTATTTTTTCAGCAAATTACCTCAAAAATGAAGCAATAAAGTAAATTGTTCTATTTTTTTAAGTAATAGACATATAACTTTTTCGAACTTGCAAATTCAGCTTATTTTATTCCATTAACTTCAACGACGTAGCAAAAAAAATCATAATCCGCACATTAGAGTTAATCTAAGTTGGTGGATACGATCTTTAGCTTGTGGAATTTTCTTTGATATTTATGAAATAATGATGAGACGATTATGTGTGTGACTTTAGGGACTGTTTACTTGCGTATTCAAATTGTCAAAAATCTTGGCATTGTGCGAATTCGTCCTAAACTGATTTTTGAGATAATTGCTACTGCAAATAAAATATTGCAATAAGTTTATTGTCTTTTCATTTATCGTAGAAAAGTACTTAAACCGTGGTTGGTTCTCAACTTTTTCACGTTCTCATACTATTTGGGCACTGGGCAGTATGAGCAACCCAAGGATTCCCTTATTGTCAACACTTTGTACCACTTGCAGGACTTCTATTGTTTTCTTGTAACATCAGTTTTGCAAGTTCATTGGGTTATATGGCAATTTCAAACTTCGCAGCTCTTACATCTCTATCACTTACCGTTATTAAACAATCTTTTCTCGATGATGAAGGTCGTCGAATTGCTTACAGATTGACGAGGAAACACGCTTGAACTTTGTAATCGTAACCTATGAGCTGTCGAATTGCTTACAGATTGAAGAGGAAACACGTTTGAACTTTGCAACCGTAACCTATTGGCTGTCATGTTTCTAGTGGACAAGAAAGCAATTTTATAAAATACAGTAGAGGACTTACTTCTAGATCTGACCGGTTTTTGCTTAGCAGCTTCTATAAGTCGCTCTGATTTTGGCTCAAAGCACAATCGTTTCCTGATAACGTTTGTGCAGGCTCTTGGATTCAAACCAGATTTGAAAAGTACCTTCATGCAAATTGCACGCTGTAAGAACTTCGCCATACTGAGCTCGATTGGACAAAAGACATAATACTTTTTCAGCTAATTAAAGACTTTTGTAGCTAATCACTTATACTGCAAATGCAGTAGTTTTACTACTCAAAAGTAAGCCGTTTTTGAAGCACATACAAGTATGGTAGTGCCTTATGTCAAAGTAAAGCTAATACAGTATCTAATCGAAATTATATCTGACTCTGTCCAACCAAATATCAAAATGTTTCTCCCTCTTTAACTCCTGAGTTGAAAGTCGCAGAAATCCTAATTTAGCGAGCGGGTTAATGTTTACTGAACTTTTTAGAAAAACTGGTTTTTGAGTTAATGACGTCAGGGGCATATTTGGAAAAAGGACGTCATTTTTTCAACGACGTCAAAAGCTATCAAATTTTTCTTTTAGGTTTAATTTTTGGAAGTCGATCATAAAATGTCTAAATCAAACGCGTATTATGACGTCATTGAAATTAAATGGAGACTAAAGTATGCTTAGTTTTTGGAAAGTAACTTAGGATTATCCCAAAATTGCAAAACTTTCCTTTATCTAAGCAATTTCAAATTTTCAGAATAAATTTGACTCCATTCAAGTTATTTCTATGTAACTTTTTTTTCTGAAGGAATTTATTACAAAAAATCGAGAGGGTGGGGCATTTTTGCTCCCTCTCCTACACCATGTAAAATTTGTCCCCCTTTCTTGTGTAAAATGAATTACTGCAACAGTATATATAATTTCGATCAAAGGTTTGTTTTGTTCAAAATTAACTAATTTTTTAAATATCTATATATTATCAATAATTGTAACAGACAAGTGAGCAGAAAAAAAAATAGAAGTCACTGATCAAATTTGCCAAACTCTGTCGGAAAAAATGATAACAAAAATACTTCGAATTTTGTCGCTAAAAATTGTCATCACTTTAACTTGAACGTTTTGACTTCAACTTCCAAAATCCACATTGACTTCAAAATCAACAACTTCAACATTGACTTCAAATTCAACATTTTTTAAATTAAATGATTATTGCTAACACAGTGTCTGGGGAAAAGCTTCAAAGAAATGAGCATCCTGATTAAAGAGATTCTAAAGTTCTGTACAACCAACCAATTCTTCAAATATTCTACGAAGTGCAGCATAAACCCGTAATAATTCGGTCTCAATCCAACATTAACGGCTAAAAGGTCCTGTTATACTGTGCATGATGTCTGCCATGTTAAATAAAATAAACAGGTTGTAGGAGACTTAAGTTAGCTTCGGTTAATCAAAAAATGTATGTATATTTTTCAAATTTTATGTTCGTTTTTATATAGTAATGTTTGTATTTCCAATTTTTACTACAATAGCGCTGGAATTTATCGAATTCATTGGGAATAATATAATACCGCTTTCACATTTCGGCGACTTTGACTGCGGCTAAATTCGCAGTGCAATCTCAGCGCAGTCTCTGTAACGGCTCACTGTTGAGTCTTTGTAGAGTCGCAAAGCAGGGCAAATTATCTGCGAATGCGTTGCGAATTGATTTTCACTAATGTAGAGCAAAAAAATGATTTATTTTCTGATAGAAAAGTGTTACTTGGAAAAAGTGAAATTGAAGAAAAAAGTCTAAATTACGTCTGAATAAACAGTTTTTTTTGAAAGCTTCAATTTAGCAACGAATAAAAAGCACAAACTTTTAAAAATAAAATCAAAATCGAGAGGAAATTTGGATAAAAATCTTTAAGTTTTGCAGCATAGGTTATGTTTTACCGCATAAGCTGGACCGTACCGCGCTACTTTTTTTGCACCGGTTGTACAGCGGTGTTTTTTGATAATACTGTCTTGTAGTTCGTTACCTCGGTACTTTGCCATTTTAAGACGCTATCGGTTTCTTTATATATCTGCAAAAATTTAATTTAAACCAATGTGAAAATAATGAAGTTACAAATTACAGCAATTTTACGACTATGTTGGATTGGTATCATAACTAATGAGTAAATTTGAAATTCTTTGCTCTTGAAAAACCAATAAAAGCTTTCGAAATTTTTGATACCAAAATTTTGAGCTAAATATCATCCAATCAAATCGTTAAACTTTTTTAAACGTTTATTGTCTTGACTTAAAATCAAATCTTTCATTATACTCGCTCTGTTATGCCGAAGCGTGTAACGAGTTTGCGGGGCCTGGGCAACACAGCTCTTTTCGAAGAAATGTCGCAGAGATAGCGAGCCGTTGGCAACAGCGTGTTCGATTTGACCGGCCCGAGATTTGAACCTCAATCCTCCCGCTTCAGATAGAGACGAACGCGTTAACTTAATTTCAAAATCACAAAAATAATAAAATGGTAAATAATCTTGAAATTACTGCAGCTTTATTATTATTTATTGTTACTGTTATTATTGCTTTGTCACCGTCTTTCTTATTACCATCAGGCTACAATAACGTGAATGCAGCGTCAGGCCTGGCGCCAGGATAGCGTGACTAGGGAGGGTATAAACAACTTTTGGGGGAGCACAAACACTTTAATTTTTTGAATTCGAGAGTGTGGACAACAGAAACAAAGGTGTTCAGCACGAAATTTGACACAATCTTGGGTAAAGACCTAAAAAAAGATCTTCAGGTCAAAATTAAGCGAATTTCCACAAATTCTGGTGTTGGTGCGATTTTCCACGAAATCTGAGGTAAAGACCAAAACAGAAAAAGAAAAAAGTCTTTATCTCAAAGATGAGCGAAACCGGGGTGAAAGCAAAAAACAAACGGTCTTTATTGCAAAATTTTCGAAAAATCGGTTCATGCTCACGAATTCTGGGGTGATAACCAGTATTTTGGAAGTCTCAGGCCTCGAACTGCTCTACAGTAGCACCGAGCCTATTCATTTCTTTGGGGTACAATCCTCGCTTTGGTGGCACAATTCTCGTTTGGGGGGGCACAAACAGTGATTTGGAGGGCACGGCCCTGGAATGCCCCCCCCACAGCGCCAGGCCTGGGCAGCGTAAAAGCGAGGCAACAGAAAAAAATCGTTCTAAATTAAGTTCAATTAAAATTTAAAGTTAGCCTAGCTTGTAAGATTCTAGTAGAGTGGTGCAATTAGGTGGTAGAGCTAACTTGCTTCAGCTTCCCAGAGCCAATCAACGTAGAAATTTTAACGCAAAATTTCGAGCGTTTAAATACAGTGTGTTTGGTACTTGACCTGTGAGTAAAAGGGGAGTGGGGGTCGGAAAGGCTTAAGGAAGCTGAGCAATTTAATCCTTCAGCTAGCTTTCAAATCTTAGTAATTTGGTTTGTTCAAAATGGCTTCAAAGACGTACCAAATTTATCCAAATGACGCTAAAATGGCTATTTTTCTTTGAAAAATTACAAAAATCGCAGTGGCTAGGTGCTTCTCCCTCAAATCCCCCTAGTGATACGTTTGAGTTGTATTAATTTGCTTCTCACATTGCACAGCTACAGAGACATTTTTCAGGCAAAATAAATTTAATTAAGGGTTCAAGCCTTTCTTCTCTAAAAAAATCGTTTTTGCGTGCCTGGCCTAGTAAGATGATGATTAAAGTGGTGTTTTTGAGTTACTGAGAGTTACCTCACTACCAAAACTATAAATTTCATTATTAAGTGTAAGTATTATAAATCTAACCAGCAAACGACACTCATACATTCATCTGTAAATGCACATGCGGAGACCGTCAATCCACATGCTCGTTAGTGGCCGTTAGTCTGTAAATGCACATGCTCGTTAGTGGCCTGGGCTCGTTTAGGTGGCTGCTGTCTTGTGTACAGTCCTATCTTGCGCTCCCGTCGCTTTCAGATCCTTGGATTCCGGTCTGTAGACTACCAGATTCAGGAGGACACGCAATTAGGTATCTTATTAGTGAAGCATAGGTCGTTAAGTTGTTTAGACTACATACCGCTAGGTGCGCAGAAGAGCTGTTCTGCGTACAAGCATATCTTGTTGAGAAAGCCAACTTGTTCTGAAAATACGCGACTTTGAGATGAGAAAGAATAACTCTATAATCACTGGCAAGAGGTTTAGCGGGCAAAACCACGTCCACTGAACAATTTGTATGTTGGAAATAATCGTTAAGAATCCCAAATTACACACTATTGAATCATAAGAAAACGCTGCATGATGGATTATTAAATTACAGTGTGTGTGAAGTTAAATACAATCAGAATAATTGTTCAAATGCCTGGAGTACTTGATAAATTTCTTACAAGCTTTCACAAAAAATTGGGCGTTTTTAGAAAAAACTTAATGGCTTATTATTTTTTCGTGTCAAAAATGTAGACCTCTTGAAAGGGGCAAATGTCTTCAACACCTTCCTTCTTAATACAAACCTGCAGGGATCCTCAGTTTTTTGTTTTTTTTTGTAAATAAATACCTCATGTAAATTTATCGATGTGTCTTTGGGCGGCCGAAGCCTTCGCGCTCAAGACAAAATGCACTGAAATGTAACGAAAATATTGGCTTAAAATCAGAGTTGTGAAATTGTGAGAAAACTAAAGTTTTTCTAACTTAGCATTTACGGTACTTTCTTTTCAAATTGCTTTGAAAATTTGAATATGTAATCTTCTTTAAAGTCACAAACATTGTTGTTTTTTTTTCAAAAAATCCACTAAAATTATCAGGGGCATGGGGAAATTACCCTCGCCCAAAACCCCTTTTTTCAAGGCCAAAAACTTTTGAGCTTACAAATATACCCTTTACGGCACCTCAATTAATTTAAAAACATAAATTCACAGTATTTTGCAATATTTTAGAATATATAGTTTGAAAAATTCCGTGAAGAGCAATGGTTTAACCGCGCAATGTGTTTTGCGTTTAGAAAATTACTAAAAACGCGGGGATACATAATTAGTGAGCGTTCGCATCGTGGCCCTAACAGATGAAGTTTGGCCTAAAAACTGATCATTTCTACTTTTATAATTTAGCTATATTCAATATTGAAACAGTCAAATATTGCGTGGGGGGACGCATAAGCAGCCTGACCAGATGCATTCGCATTGCCGTAGCAACTTGGTGTGAATTTTGCCACGAAATTTGAAGAAACACAAAAACAATCGCCTTCTTTTGCGATTTTTTCACAGCCAAATTCGAATGAAGACCAAAAACCAAAAAAAATAACAAGGTCGTCATTCCAGTTTGTGCGATTTTTATTCGCTTAATTGAAACGAAGACCAAAGCAAAATGGTTTTATTTGACGATTTTTTGTTTGTGGTTTTGTTATGCGATATATGTTTTGTTTTGCGCATTATTTCTCCGCCACATTCGAATGAAGACCAAACAAAATAGAAAAATAGGACTTTCTTGCTTACCCTGTACGGGGGGACGCTGAATTTTCCATTAGGAGGAGCCAAATCTCAATGGAGGGGACGCTAACTACTATTGGAGGGACGCGTCCCCTACTACAATTTTTTTACTAGCTATATTTCCGTTCACAGATAATGGCCTTGTTTCATTACTGCGATATCGCTACGGTGCAAAATCAACATCAGCTGCAGCTAACGTGTCAAACTTTAAAATGGCAGTCATTTTTTAAAAAAAGTGTTTTTTTCGAATTTTCATCAAAAAATTAACGAAATACAATATCTAAAGCACTTTCGCGCTTAAAAGTTATGGAAAATTTACCCGCAATAATTTAGAAAATTTGTGTCTTCTGTCCTTGGCCTCGAGAGGGTGTGTCCTCGAAAAGTCGGTCCTTGGCCTTGACTTCGAATTTTTTTGAGTCCTAGGCCCTGGCCTCAAACGTTGTGTCCTTGACTCCATCTCTGGTCAAATCGAAAACAATGTTGTTAACGGCTCGCCACCGCTGCGACATTTCTTCAAAAAGAGCTGTATTGCCTGCGCGCAATGACGCGGAGATGGGCCCTGCCAACTCGTAACACGCTTTCGCGTAATGCAATGAGTAAAATGAAAGATTTGATTTGATTACGGTATACTGTATGTTTAAATAAATTACGGCGAAACAGTTTACTAAAGTTGTCCCTATAAATATTCTAAGTTTAAAGAGAATAAGTTAAGGGTGATTTCCAAATTTCTGTCAAGACAAAATAATAAGTGATCAAATGTTCAAACACTGCCCAAGCGATCAAAATAGTTTTTGCAGGAAAGTAGTTTTTGATTTTTGATTGCTTCGATGATGTTTGATTGTTTCTACTATTTTGGCTTGACAGTAATTTGAAAATCAATCACAACAGCAACTACTTCTCTGTACATTTATATATTGATAGTGGCAACTTTAGTTAACTTTTTCGCCCGCTCATCCAACATTTAACTGAACTATTGAATTCATTTAATCGCATGAGTTGAGGTAATTAGTTGGTTGTAATTCGAACGACTGCAAAAGTAAGCAAAAGTTAGTGCTAAATATTTTTGTTTTGTGTGAAAACTAGGGATTTGTTATATTGTTTAGATACTTTGACAAGGGTATAATGTTTTGCCGAAAACCTTCCGTGTAATTTTTGTAAATAATTTAAAAAAATTAAAATAAAGAAAAATTAAAACCGTAAGTTTCTTAATCAGACTGTTTTGCACTCGTCTTGAGATCATGTTCGTCAGGTGTTTTTGCTCACGTTTTAAAAAGAAAAAGCAGCATTAAAAAATACAATGACCATAACACATAATCATTGAAGTGAGGTATAATTTTCTACACTTTATTGCTCTTTTGCCGATTTTGGTTTGATTCAAAAGAAATCCTTTTAGTCACGGCAAAAAACATTTAATATTTGATTTTTTAAACATGCATACCAAATTTTGTTCTTGGCAAAAAAGAAAGCAATATTGGAAACAGAGAAAATTTTATTTTCAAGAAGTTTGTTCGTGGGCCAATTTCCTTGTCATCTCTTAATTGCTTACATTTTTGTCAAGAACAAAACTCTCTAATTCATTTTAACCCATTAGTTCCTATTGGTCGATATATCGACCATTTTCGTCATTGCGCAATACTAGGCTACATTTAAAATTTAAAAGTTGCTTTTCTCGTAGAAACTGTTTTGGCGATATATTACATTACTCAGGCATAATAAATCCCTATTTTATCAAAAGTCCGGCTTTCGCTCTGTGCCACACGCAACATTTCCTGAAGAACAAAAATGGCTGAAGCATCTCAGTAAGTGTCCACTTTTTTATTGTTTTGAGTTGGATATGAAATACCAGTAAATTTTTTTGAAACTTTAAAAAAATATAAGTAATGGTATTAATTTTATTGAAAACTAAAAAAAAATTTCAATTGAAAAAAATTACTTGGAAACATGGTTTTAAAGAAAAGTGGTCGAGATCTCGACCACTAGGATGAACTATGTCAAACTCGTCAATATTATTATTCTGCGGTTTATTTTTTCTAGAGATCAAGTTTTCACTCTTTGCAAAGTTATGGATGCCCTTGAGGAGGGAGAAGAGTTTGATGATGTGACTGGGATTGCCATTGAGCCTCCAAAAGTGCGAGCGGAGACAGATGAGGATCTCGGCCAGCAGGCTCACCGGATTTTAGTAGCTAGCTCGAGAGTATTTACTGCGAAGAAATCACGATTCTGATTTCGACGATTCAGATGATGATTCAAAAACTCAGACGGCTCAAGCTTAGACGCAATCATGAGCTTCAAAAAAGAGAAAGAAAAGTGCAGCATATGTGTTCCGCAGAGTATCAAACTGCCCATCAGGTTTATTACCAATTTTTCCTCCTATTGGATGTGAATGATAGGTAATGCAAACTGAGGCTTCTGATAACGCACCTGCAAAGAATTTTGGCCAGCACTTTGTTCCGCAACAATATTTTTCCCACGACGAAGTACTCATTGATTATCCTGACCGAAACTTATTAAAGCAGTGCATAATTCAAGAGCCAATAAGATTTGGATATGAATGTTTTTGTTTGAATACTTCTTCCGGGTATTTGGTAGCATTTGAATTTTGCCATGGCCGAAAAGGAAATTGCGATGTGGCACTTGCTGAGGAGTTTGGCAAAAACGCAGCAACTGTTTTGGCATTACTTTGTTTCCTTCCAGAAAGTCTCAAAGATTTGGCATTTCACATATCAATGGATAATCGGTTTACGACCTTCCAATTTATTATTTTCGAAGCTCAAAGAAATTGGATATGAAACTACAGGTAAATACGCAAAAACAAAGTAGAAAGAAAGTGCCAATTGGTCCCCATCAAAGAGATGACAAAAAGCAGCAAACGAGGGGATATTTGTGCAGCTGTTGCGAAAAACACTGACCGCAATGAGGAGGTGAAATTAGTGCGATTGGAAGATAATAACACTGTGACTGTGTGCTCTGCAGTATTTGGAACAGAACCGATGAAAACGACGCAAAGATGGAGCCGCATAGAAAAGAAAAAGATTGATGTAGACCGTCCACATGTTGTTGAGCCATACTACAAGACAATGGTTGGCACAGATTGTCAAGACCTGCATGCAATTATCGCAGTGGAATTCGAGGAAAAAAGTGGTGGTTTTCTTTATTTACGTGGCTAGTTGACGTATGCATCCAAAACGCGTGGTTACTCGGTCGTGAAGCCAACTGCAAAGACAGTGATAAACTACTGACTTTTCGTCGCTCTATTGCAATTTTTTATTTGAAGCATTATGGCTCAGAACCAAAACGACCAGGAAGGCAAAGCTCCAACGCCCCCTGCTGAAACTGAGCTTCGATTTGACCGCATGGACCACTTTGTTATGCGCAATGAAGGAAACGCCAGGCTTCGTTGTGCTTGCATGGTAGTCGAAGTGTGTATATTTGCAAAAAATACAATCGAGGTCTTTGCTCAGAGTGTTTTGTCGACTACCACACGGAGCACTGAGCGAAAAAGCTAAAGATGAAAACACCAAGAACCAATATTTTTAGACAATATGAACAATTATTGCTTTAAAATATGGCTGTAAAATGTTTAATTGCTCAATGAAAACGCAAAAAAATAAAACCTATTGTAATATTTTGTGTAGTTTTACTTTTAGTCCACACCGGTCACCGATACTAGTAAAATTCCGTCCGCGAAAAAATTACATTTTATCAAGTAGCAGCGTAGAAAGTACTACGAGAACCTTTAAACCTTAAAATAAATTTCAAAAAGTATTGTCAAAAGAGTATACAGCCTTCTTGAAAAGGTAGCAAGAGCAAAAAATTGTACTTAAAAAAAGCTATCATTTTTTGTCTCCATAAGTTTTTTTTAGTTTGAAAACTGTCTTGCATTGATTTACAATTGAAAACCCTTCTAATACTACCAATAAATATAAGAATATAGCCCAAGGCAATAAAAACAATCTTGACACATTTGTTCCTAGTGGTCGATTTCTCAACCATGTTTATTCTTTTATGACGTCACAATTAAAAAAGATCTGGCACTACCAAATGTACTCGTATGATATTCTGTTGATGATATAGTACGATGGAAGGTTATTTACAAAAAACAAAATTTTTGTTTAATTCAGGAACTAATGGGTTAAATACTGCCTAGTTTCTTTTCCAGTAAACTGAAGGAGTTGACGTCAAACGTGAAAAGTGCGAGGCTTTCGCTACAGGACAAACTGCTTTGCACCTAATTAACTCGACAACACTGCAAGGTTTTTTGACTAGATCACTTTATTTTTGTATATGCGCTGTTTTTGTAGGTCGCCACGACAATAGCGAATGAAACACATGCAGTTTTGTCGGCAAATCAATTATTGATTTGAATTTTTTTTTTTTTTTTTCAATAATTTTTAATACTAGTACAATTGATAAACATGTTCCCTTGTGGCTAATTGTATTTACTAATTAGTACGAGTTTTATCGAATTGAAAAATCTCATTGGAATTATAATCGATCTCATTTATTTGTTGCTTGATTGAATGTATACTTCTGTTTCAGCTGTCCTTCAAACCAAATCTTTCATTCTACTCGCTGTACTACGCCAAAGTGTATAACGAGTTTACGGAGCCGATATCCGCGTCATTGCGCCTGTAAGCAGCAAAGCTACTTTCCAAAAAATGTCGCAGCGGTGGCGAGCCGCTTGCAACATCGCTATGCCCAATTTGACCGCCTGATCGATCCGCCCAAGATTTGAACCTCAGACCAGTCGCTCCAGAGACAAACAACGTCACCGCTCGACCAACTGGCCAATTTTGCTGCTCTCGTAAAATGATAAGTTACGCATTTTGCGTAATGTGCGATTTTCGAATTATTTTTTGTTGTACACTGTTGGACTGATCTGAACAATAGTGCTTTTGTCAAGATTAGGAATGTTTTGTGCTTGTCAAATGCATTGATAATGTTATAAAGTCTTTGTGAGAAGCTACTTGAGGTGATTCTCGGTTCACTGGCAATTGCGTGAGAATTTAAAAATAAGTTCTCGGATGACTGCATTTTCAAAACACCCGGTTTAAAATTTCTTTAAAATTATTCGTGGCAAGCCATTTTGTTGCCTCATGTGATATAGCAACCCATCAACGAAAAAAAAAATAGCCATATTTGAATGTCATCAGGAAGCATCAGGAAGTATAAATAGTAGCTATTTAGGGTTGTGTATGAAAATCGAGCCTTTTACCCACTTCGACATTTGATAGAAACTCACAGTATTTAGTTCAGTTGTTAAGACCAACTTAAGTTAAGTCAAAAAAGGAAATGTGACGTTGCAGTAAAAAATATTACGTTCAGAATAGGTAGGTTTAGTAATAGCAGTTCTTATTTTGCTAAAACTAACGTGGAAGGATGATACTTATCAAAAAAGTTCCACCACCTGTTTTCAGGGTTATCATATGAGGAGAGGGTGCGCGGCAGAGTCGCCAAGATTTTGCGACGGAAAATATCCCTTTAAATTTTAGAAAATTAATTGCGAAAAAGCACAAAATTTTTAGTTTAATTTATGCGCGTAACATCAGAAGTATGATGATAAGGGAAAGACAGTGTTTGTGGGATATAAACTTATGCGCGGCGTAATTTTTTTGCAGTTTTACTACGATGCAAACACGTAATACAATACCGAAGGTCGTACGGCATGTATTTGGCATAGTTCCACCACAGTACGGAAATAAAGCGTATTATTTTTTGCGGAAGTACTACACTCTCTCCGTTGCAAATCATTTGGACGAATCATAGGTTGCCGATGCTGAAATCAGAAGTCTCCAGACTACAAAATTCCAGTTTCATTGCAGTGATAAATAATACATTACAGATTGCATAAAATTGAGTAATTTGAACCAGAGTGGCCAAGTCGGAGTCGATGGAGTCGAAATTTTTTGGGGGGATCTGAGTCGAACAAAAAGATGCTTGTCGTTGACTCCCTAAAATCACCAAGTTTCAGTAAAGAAGAAAGCGCACATGCAACTCGTTAAAAAGTCTTGAAATGTTTTAAGTCGAAAACTTAAATAAACAAACACCGGGTATGGTACATCAGTTCCTTTTAAAAACATAAATTTACGTCATTTTGCAATACCGGTACATTTAGAATTAGATGATACTGTCATAGTCGCTGAGAAATGTTTAAAAAATACAATAGATATAAAATTTAAAAACTTCCGTGAAAACAAGTCGTTAAACCAAACAATAAAGCTTGTGTTTGAAAAACTACTGAAAAGTGAGGATCCATAATCAGTAGACGTTTGCATCGGGATTCTAACTGATAAAGCGAAGGTCTTAAATTTAACCATATCAACGTTTGAAATTTAGTTATTCCCAAATATGAGTAACAGCTCTAATTGTTTCATTTTACCACAATGCCGCTACGGAACGTAATCGATATTGCTGCTGACGCGTAAAACTTCAAAATAACATTCGTTTTTTTTTTAACTACTATTTTCGGACAATCACCAAAAGCTTAACGAAATGCAATATCTTAAAACTTTCGAGCTTAAAAATAATAGAAATTTTGCCGACTATAATTTTTAGAAAAATTGTGTCCTTGGTACTTAGGTTTGGTCTCGGTGTTTTTTGAGTCGTTGGCCTTGGCCTCGGCCTCAAACGTTGGACCCTCAACTCCACATCTGGTATTTAGCGCCATCAAGCTAAAGTTTTATTTCATTTTTTAAAGAATTTTTTAAGAAATCAAAACTACAAAAATTGATGAAATTATAAAGTTAAATTATTCCTGAAGTGAAATAGGCAGAACTAATTTAATAGTTCACAGAGACATCATGTCTTACAATCCTACTTCATTTGACAACACCTTAATGCTGTCTCCGCGTCGAAATGGGTAATCATTTCAACCCCTAGTGACGCAGGTGAGGCGGAGCTCCCTATCTCGGGAGCATTCCCGTGTTTCGAAGTCAACTGACTTCATCATCAGTGTGAAGAGGAGTCGACACAATGCAAAGAATTTTGATCCCTGAACTAGGCTAACTCAACCGGTAAATTTGAATGACCAAGCTAACGGTGTAGGCTAACGTCTTCATCTCGTAACTTCAGCTGCTAAAAAGGCAGACCCAATCTCTTTTTTTTTTTTTTTTTTTCCCACGTACTGCTCTGGACTCGAGTTTCGCGTAATACCAACGCTCATCGGCAGAGCTGACGTTCAAACCGAAATTCAAAAACTAAACTAAGCTTGTCTGCAAACCGAAATTCAAAAACTAAACTAAGCTTGCATGTAAACATGTAAATGATGTAAATGATGAAATTATTAATGAAATTATACATGTAAATGATATAAATGAAGTTTGCATGTAAATGATGAAATTATGATTCATAAATACTTAAATAATGTGAAAAAAATTCAAAACTCCGAGTTTGATTTAAGCTGGCCAAATGTAAATTTTGGCAAATATAAATTTTGGAAAATAAGTTTTCGGGGAATTTAATTTCGGCCAACGAAAATTCTGGAAAATAAGTTTCGGGAAAATGTAATTTCTGGCAAGTGTTCATTCTGGCAAAAGCTAATTCTGGAAAAAGAACGTTCAAGGAGTTTTTTTTGGCAAATGATTTTCTGGGAGATGTTTTTCTGCGAGGTGTAAGAATACCTTGTACAGTATAGCAAGCGATATTGGACTAGGAAGTTATGGCTGAGACCGGCAGTTTTACCCAAAAGACTGATAATACTGTCAGCCGTAATCGACGTTTGTTAGGGCGGCATCCAGTAGGTACTTTTTGTTCGTTTATTTGTATCTTTTCATTGCAAGGTACAATCAATGGTATATCACAACAGAAACTATGTTTCAAAGTAAATTCAAAAATTTAAATTACTTCTGTCATTCGCAGCATGCACAAGTAAGTGTGATGTATTTACGTAACAGTTACGCTTAACAGTGTTTTCATTTCATGTTTTTTTTCTCTCTTTATGACTAACTCTAACTTTCATAACATATTGTTCTCCTGAGCTTTACTTGGTATACTTATAGGACGCTGATTGTAGTGTTGGAAAGTAAAATAGGACAAACAGCAAACTTTTTTTGTATGTTAAATTGTCTGGGATAAACGGTCGCCTGCCGATTCATACTCCAATGAGCGCAAATCGACTTTTTTTAAGCTTAAAATGCAACATTCTTTTATAAAATTTTTAAAAAATGGTGTTCAGAAAATAGTTATGACCTTATTTGAAAAGAAATCATTAAAATAAAAATGACTGCCCGAACAAAAAACTACCAATAAAAATGTGTGCCAGTAATTTAAAATTGTGGCAAAGCCTTGCAAATAATAGTTGATAATGATTATACCGTACAGCAACAATTTTGTTGTATTGAGATAACAAAATAACGGTGCCTTTATAGCTAAATTAATTACTTAACGTTAGTGATAAAGTAGTTCAACTTAAAGCCGTTTTCAGTTGTAACATATTATACATTAGGCAAATATATATGGTGTAAATCTATGTAGCAAAGTAACGAGAAACGATATTGTATGTAAATATCTGCAGAACATTGCTCATTAAAACAGATTTAAATATTTAGATTCTTTTTAATCGGTGTATTAATTGGTCGAGCGGTAACGCGTTCGTCTCTGAAGTGAGAGGTCTGAAGTTCTATTCTCGGGTCAGTGAAATTAAACACAGTCAAAATCAAACACAATGTCGATAAATTTATACACTTGGCTTACCACCGCTACGACATTTCTTCGAAAGGAGCTGCGTTACCCCGGCGCAATGACGCGGCGATGGGCCCTGCCAACTCGTTACACGCTTCGGCGTATTACAGCGAGCATAGTGAAAGATTTGATTTGAAGCTTGTTCAGGAGGCTACAGTAGGTCCTTTTTCTGCACTATTCTGATTCGTTCTTGAAAAAACAGCAAAAAAGTTAGAAAAAAGAAACCACAAAAGAATTTTTACCAAAATTAGACCTGCATTGTTTTTTTTTTTTAAGTAGAAATTTGATCAACAATAAAAATTTTGATGTAGAAACGGTGGCAAAAGTCCGTTTTAATTATTCATACAAATTTTTTTAAATGATTTTTTGAGATTTTTTTCTCTGATGCCTGGGACAATTTGAAGTTTATGGTGTTTGCTCAAAGATGATCAAAATATTTTTACGATCTTTTCGTCACTTACAAATATTGTTCAATATTGTTTAGAGAGAAAAACTTGAAAATTGGCTATATATGAAGAGCGGGTCGAACGTCATTGACAAGCAGACGATAAAAGAAAAAAAACAGCATTGCGTAGAATAATAAGCACCAAAGTAGTTAGAGAAAAACTATGTTCTTTGTGCTTTTGTTGGTTTGAAAAGCAGTTTAGAACTGCTTTGTGAAATACCCGTAGCCATCTGTAGGTTAGTAAACAGCAATTTAATACCAGGTATTCATTGAGCTGCAAGAAATCAAGCAAAGAAGGTATAATTGGTATTATAAAAGAGCGATTAGACTGTAGAAAGGAGTATATTAAACACAGTTATCGGGTGATTAGTTTTGCTCTTCATATTTTGTCAACATAGATTATTCCAAATAGCAGCAGCCTATAGGCTACAGATACGATTTACATAGTTTGCAGTCTTTGCAAAAGCTTAGCTAACATTCAATAGTTTGCCCAATTTTTATGAAAAGGCTGTAACAACTACTACGCTTTGTTATTTATTAAGGATTGATGATAACCTGACAAGCTCAACTGTTATCTACCATCCAACAATAATGGAGTGAGTTGAGTAAATCGAGATTTCTCCGATGCATGACTGGCCCTAAGCCTGCGGTGGTCAATTATTGTTATTTCTGTTAAAAAATGGCATTTTTTATTACTGTTTTGGCTAAAACTTTACATGTTTTTAAAGTCATGTAAAAGAATTACTATGTTGCATTATTTTAGAAGGCTTACATTCAGCCTTGTGAGCCTCCCACTTTGCAGTCAAAACAAAAACATGCTTAAATGCCTGCATGGTCGAGCAAAACTTCAACTTGGCTAAAGAATTTTTGTCAGACCCATTGGTTGCTTCAGTGATTGTGCCAAAGAGAGGTCATTATTAATTTTTACTGTCAAGTCTGAAAAAAAAATCGAAAAAAAAATCGAAAAAAGAGAGGTCATTATTAATTTTTACTGTCAAGTCTGAAAAAAAAATCGAAAATTATAGCCAAAGAGAGGTCATTATTAATTTTTACTGTCAAGTCTGAAAAAAAAATCGAAAAAAAACGACTGTAATTATTGATATAGGACAATCCTTAAATATTGATATTTTGACCCATTTTTGGCTATCGAGAGTCTAGTAACCAAGGGGGGTAGGGGGACATCAAATACCCAAAGGTCCCAAGATTTTTAATAAGTTTAAGCTTTTAAGCTCGAAAATTTGGATTTTAATCTTTCATTATACTCGCTGTACTACGTCAAAGTGTCTAACGAGTTCACGGAGCCGATATTCGCTTCATTGTGACTGTAAGCAGCAAGGCTACTTTCCAAAAAATGCCGTAGCGGTTGCGAGCCGTTAGTACATCACTATGCCCGATTTGACTGCCTGACCCGCCCAAAATTTGAACTTCAGACCTGTCACTCCAGAGACAAACAACGTCACCGCTCGACCAGCTGGCCAATTTGGCACCTCTTGTAAAATGATAGGTTACGCGTTTGCTTAATAGACGATTTTCAAACTATTGTTGGTTTTATACTGTTGGACTGATCTGAACAATAGTGCTTTTGTCAGAATTAGGAATGTTTTGTGCTTGTCAAATGCATTGATGATGTTATAAAGTCTTTGTGAGAAGCTATTTGAGGTGATTTTCGGTTCACTGGCAATTGCGTGAGAACTCAAAAATAAATTCTCGGATGACTGCATTTTTAAAACACCCGGTTTAAGTTCTTCAAAATCATTCGTAGCAAGCCATTTTGTTGCCTCATGTGATATGGTTGCAAGTTTTTATTGAATTTTAGTATTTTGAAAAAATGTGTTTTTTCTAAAAAAAAGGTATTTTTTGGTTTAAATAACAGTTTTTTTTCCAAAAAAAACAACTAAAAAAATTTTTTTTTCAAAAAATGTATTTTTCTTTCGAATAAAAGCTTTTTTCCAAAACGCTTTTCAAACAAAAAAGTTTTTCAAACAAAAAAGTTTTACCTCGATTAAAATGCTAATACTTTCGAAGCTTTTCATCTGACCCTTGTCAAGTGGAATCGTCAGATTAAAGAGCGCAGGAAAAGGAGCGGCTAGAGGAAAAAGCCGAGCAGTAATTGGCTAAAAAAGGAATGATGAGAAAGCGTCATTCGCGTAAACCTTTAAGTTGAAAACGATTTTTTTTTGTCGGCAGAGGACGAGGTTAGAAGTTTTGATAAATGTGACTTCAAAAGCAGATATATGGAAGGAGAGCGAAAAAAGTTTTACAAAAAAATTGATTTCTTATTGTATTTTTTTCAGAAATGTCACTTTTATTAAAACTTCTAACCTCGCCCTCTGCCGACAAAAAGAATTCGTTCTCAACTTAAAGTTTGTACACAAATGACGCTCTCTCATCGATCCTTTTTCAGCCAATCACTGCTCATTTTTTCCTAGAGCTGCTCCTTTTCCTGCGCTTTCTATTCTGAAGATTCCTCTTGACAAGTGTCAGATGAAAAGCTTCGAAAATGTTAACATTTTAATCAAAGTAAAACTTTTTTGTTTAAAAAAACTTTTTTTGGGGGGAAAAAAGCTAATTTGAAAGAAAAATACCTTTATGAACAAAAAATTAAAAACATTTTTTAAAAACTGTTCTTTGAAGCAAAATATTTTTTTTGAAAAAAAATTTTTTTTAGAAAAAATCCTTATTTTGGAAAAAAATTTTTTACCTCTAGTGCCTAAAAGTCTTGGTGCCTAAAAGTCTTGGTGCCTAAAAGTCCAGGCGCATAATCGGCAGGGCCTAAATGTCCTCGTCGAAAAGTCGTAGACCGACAAAATCAGTTGCACGCGTATAGTGGTATATTAATTAGCGCCCCCTCTTAACTAACTTTTGCCCCCCACCACCCATAACTCAACATTTGTTTCTTTTTGCGGGGCTGACTTTAACTCTTGTGGGGTTGATTATGTTTGTACGTGACTTTTTTGGCAGCATTTAACCTTACTTTGGAACGTTTAAAGCCAGCTGCGCTGCGGTCACAATTTAATTTGCAATTTAAAAGCGCGCAAACAGTGTCATTGTGCAAACTGGTTCTGTTTTTGGTTACAATCTTCCGAACCATGGAAAAGGTTCTTTCGCTATAGATGCGTTTGAGTAAGCACAACGGCAAGTTGTTCTTCCCCACGAGCATTGCTAATTTTGTTTCGCATAAATAAGTTTATCGCTCTCTTCTGGTCGCTTTACCATAAAGCTGGTTATCCTTTGATTTCTATTTTCGGCTGCAATGCTCTTTTTATAATTTTTAGAGGTGACGTGTTTCGTTACGTCATTCTTTCCTCCTCTAGCTACACTAATGTCTATTCTGCAAGAAGTACATTTAGCGTATTCGTCCCCTTTATGGCTTCTTCATATGAGAGGATAATTTTTCTCTCAAGTTTGCTTGTACTTGCAGCTATACTTCTTTTTTTACTTTAACCCGCCTCTTCTTGCAACTCTCGTTGACCATCTCCCTTGCGCTTATTAGTATTAACACTTGCTCTGACAGACGCCATTAAAAGAGCTCAGCTCTTCAGTCTTCATAGTTGCAATGATCTGCAATGGCCGGTACCAGAGAGTGCAATTTGTAATTGTAATTACATTTTGTTCACCAAGTTGCCTTGGCCAAGAAACAGCCAAGGGATCTTTCGATCCTCGAGTCAAGCTGCCACCTGTTTACCTGCCTACCACACACGGCGGAGGCTTCACACTGACCCTTTGATTGCTGAACGTCTAGCAGGGGAGCTGTGAAAGTGTGAGTACCAATTTTTATAGTCTTTGGTTTAACTACCGGGAATGGAACTCGAGTCTATCGTTTCAGTAGCAGACGCTCTAACCACTCGACCACTGATCGGTTAAATATAAAATATAGCGCAAAATTTGTGCGTGACATTGTTATTTGTTACGTCATCAATCCTGAACGATTCGAACTGATCAGCAAGTTTGACGTCCTTCGTGGTCGACTCCTGGGAAATCATAACGACTTCCACTGGCAGTTAGGTGGTCAGATCAACCACCAACCCTGCAGCTACGAAGCAGCTCGAGTGATAAGATGCACAGAGCTGGACAGCGCTGTTTCGAGCTCTTAGCTCTCATCGGCAGCCCTCAGCTTCTCTAACAAAGTTATTCCCCAGCTGGGCAAGGCTCTTGGCCGAACTGGACAAACCTTAAGGGCTTGCGCAGCGGCAGAAGCTTTGTAGGGAATAACCGATTTTTCACTTGTGGTACTTAAAAAAACAAGTGAAAAAATCGCTGAACCCTTGTAGTAAGGACAGCCATAGGCTATCCCTACTACAAGGGTTCCCCTTGTGTGACCACGGAAATCATAACCGGCAAGTTTGACGTCTTTCGTGGTCGACTCCAGGGAAATCATTACGACTTCCACTGGCAGTTAGGTGGTCAGATCAGTTAGTGGAAGTCGTTATGATTTCCCTGGAGTCGACCACGAAAGACGTCAAACTTGCCGGTTATGATTTCCGTGGTCACACAAGGGGAACCCTTGTAGTAGGGATAGCCTATGGCTGTCCTTACTACAAGGGTTCAGCGATTTTTTCACTTGTTTTTTTAAGTACCACAAGTGAAAAATCGTTTATTCCCTACAAAACCTCTGCCGCTGTGCAAGTCCTTAAGGTTTGTCCAGTTCGGCGAATAGTCTTGTCCAGCTGGGGAATAACTTTGTTAGAGAAGCTGAGGGCTGCCGATGAGAGCTAAGAGCTCGAAACAGCGCTGTCCAGCTCTGTGCATCTTATGGATTCGAACTGATGTTACCCGGTATGTGAAAGCAAGATCCCACTGGAATTTTCAAATCAAAACTCTTAAAAAATCTACAATCAGTCGAAGCAGGGGTCGAAGTGTATTCTTTCCCTTTCAAAAAAAAAAATTCGCGAACAAAATTGAATAATTTTTCAAAAAAACTGATTAATTTTTAAATTTAAAAAATCTTGAGTTAAATCCTGATATCGTGAGATTTGTTGTTGAGATCGGGTGATCGGGAGAAATCCTCGAAATCGAGAATCTCCCAACGAAATCGGGAGAGTTGACAGATATGAAACCATCTTGTTAATATTTGCTCATGAAATGCGTAAATTATTCCAGTTATTGAAGAGAATCAAGCAAATCATCTGAAGCAGAAAACAAACTAATAAAATATTTATTAAAAAAGTGTACTTCAAAAAATTACTTACGTTTCTGATGTAATTAAACGAGGACTAAAGGCAAAGTCAATGGTGGTATCTAAAGTTAGGCCAATCGTATTAGACTAGATTAGCGTTGATTCCATCCATTTTGACTCAGCCATGCTAGAGATACTGTACTTCAAACACGACATCGGTGACTCTAATGTTATAAATTTTAATAATTTTTATTGGAACCCTGTCGTTGATAAGCAGTAGCGTCTTAGCGACGCCTTCCCAGCTCTATCCTACAGCTTCGATTAGGCTACTGAATTGGGTTGTTTCGCTACGCACTAATCAGTTTGATCTTATCAGCACAACAGATCTGAACTGGTAAAAAGAGTAAACTTTTTGGTAGCAAAGCAATTTCAGTAAAAATCAAGCTGGCAGATACATTTCAGTCTAAATCCTAGCCTAGTCTAGGTCTAGCAACAAGATTTTATTACTAGGCTACACAGTACAAACTCACACCCGATAATAAGACCACCAATACTTGAGTAGGCCTATTGCATTTGCTTACGGCAGAGTTCTGCTTACGTATTTTGTGACCCTAGAATAAACTTTTCCGTCTACGTTGAAAACAATGGCCTACTAGCCTACCCTAATAACTCTGCTAGCCTTACTTTCGCTTGTTCTTACACGTTTGTTACCAAGGCTATCGTACAGTCTACTCTTTTTTCCAGCTCGGATCTATTCTGCTGACAAGATCAAACTGATTAGTGCGTAGCGAAACGACCCAATACAGCAGCCTAATCGTAGCTTTAGGATAGAACTGGAAAGGGGTCACTAAGACGCTAATGCTTATCAACGACAGGGTTCCAATAAAATTATAAAAATTATTAAAATTTATAACATTAGAGGCACCGACATCGTGTTTGAAATAGAATATCTCTAGAATGGCAGAATCAAAAAGGATGGAGTCAACGCTAATCTAGTCTAATACGATTGACCTAACTTTAGATACCCCGATTGACTTTGCCTTTTAGTCCTCGTTAAAGATGTGGTAAAAATCAGGCATTTTCGAAAAAAGTCATCTCTTGTTATTGCAAAAACTAACAAGTTACAAATGCTCTTGCTATTGCTAAGGGTAACCACAACTTCTTCAAATTATTGCGGTATCAGAAAAGTCACCCTGCTAGTGTAGGTTACATCTCAAGAAGTGGCTGGAGGTATACTCTAGGAGCAAAACAGCAAACACCCTGAAGATACTAGTGCAGGTGCAATGCAAATACATGCACTACAACATAAACAACAAATAAAAACTGTTGCAATAATAAAAGCCATAAAAAAACTTTTTTTCGATATAATTTTATGGCGCACCATAACTTGTATAATTCAAGAAACGTACAATTCTTTAAAGCAAGACTACTTTTGAAAGACTTAATTTGCTATCGAGCAATTTTTGAAACCATGGTATCAATCAAAATGAGCTAATTTCAGTCTTCA